>JANBOJ010000156.1:0-36797 GCA_027574685.1 Coemansia erecta
ATGGCCAAACAAATTTTTTGAAACAAAAAAAACAAAGAGAATTCTGAGCTAGACACTCAGAACTAAAGCCGAATGCGGGGGTCGAACCCGCAACCTTGAGATTAAGAGTCTCACGCTCTACCGATTGAGCTAACCCTGCCTTAATCATCTACTTTCCCAGTTCTAGAATCCAAAGTTTTATATAAAAAACCCTCTGGAATTAGTTTTTAATTTTTTACTGGCAGCCCTTTTTTTGTGTTCTTGTCTCTCGCTTCCTCACACATCTCCAGCCGGCCGAGCCGCCGGTAACAGTCACAGTCGACATGCCCGCAGTCGCCGCGGGCTTTGGCAAATGGTCCCGGGTGCTCCCTAACGCCCACGCGCTCCACGGTCTGGCGGTCTGGGAGGTTTATCGCGCACATGCAGAGATCAACGACGGCGAAATTAAAACGGGCGATCAAATGTTTATTAGGTTTAAAATGGCGGTAACACTACGGGTCTTGCATGACCTTCACTACGCGTATGCGATACGCAAATCGGACGAGATCTTCCGGAACCGCTGGCTTAAGGTGCCAAACCGGTGGTTCCACATTGAGCCAGGCGGGCCGGACCAGAACGACAAGATCGTCTTCTCCGGTTCCTCTCCCTCTGACTCTCGGTTCAAGTACTTCGTCGATTTAAACGGGCACATCTGCAGCACCACAGAAGAGTCCGCGGCTGATCCGGCCACCCTGCAATGACCCCTTTTGCGACCCCGTTGTACCTCTCACGGAAACTGACGTCAACAATTAAATTTTAGTCTTTTTCTTGAGGTATTTAATAAGAGCGCGGTAAGTTATTCCGCTAAAAAAAAAAACCGCCCTTTTTTTGTGGTTTATCTTGACGCGAACGGGCGGAACAACGGAAAGGTCTTTTCTAGTATGCATCTATAGTTGTTTTGTTAAATATTCTTAGTGTTAGCAGACATTCAATGTTAGCATTTTACAAATTGTTTGCAAATTCAAATATTGTCATCATATTTCTACTACAGCATTTACATTTTCAGGATAATACAGTAGAGTTGCGTTAGTTTTTGGTTATAAATTTAATAAATAAATAAATAAAATAACGATACTAAACATTAATCGTAACTACAGTGTGCAGCTAATGATATACTAGACACTCTGACACAAAATACACCTCATGATAGTAAAATGCATTATAGTGATTTAACCGGCCATATTGTTTGGCAACACTTTTAGTTATGCTCAGTTAGTAATTCAGCTTACAATTATTTATTTATAAGGGTCAGAGTTATCGTAATATAAATCATCTTCACTGTTGACATCATCAAAACATTGGCTTGAAAATATGCTTTGAGGACCAACATAAATGCGTAGTTCACCATTTGGCTGAATGCCGTTATCTGAAACTGATGGATCATTTAAAAAATTAAATGTATTGGATCCATCGGTATATGCCACCACCAGTTCCTTACTCTCCAAATCTTTTCCAATATTGTTATTCACCCACAAATTAATTCCTCCAATTTCGTAACCGCGTATTGCCTTAAATTTATATATCAATTTCCATGCTTCATTTACAAAGATATAAATAGACACATTTGTTATTGAGTTTTCATCGAAGAAATTACCATCAATACCATCTTGGCTTAGGAATTTGCTTTGGGGACCAACATAAACGCATAGTTCACCATTGGTTGCTAGTTCACCAATAGTCAGATTTACTTTTGTTTGTAGATCTGTGAATATATGTTCGCTATTGGCATATGCCTTTACAATGCCCTCTCCATGACATTCAATGTTGATATTTACATTTATCCAAGTTACTAGCTTTTCAATTCTGTCATCAATACTATAAAAGACAACATCGCGTTCCCATCTTTCGTTTGCCCATACATTAAGTAGCACACTTATATTACCTGGATTAGCCATTATTTGTAAAGAAAGTATGTAGAGTAAACTATAAGAATTGTCTGTGGGGAAGCAGAAAAGTGTAAACGGGTACAAGATGTCCACCTTTTATAAGCATTTGAAGGAGCGGTGTTTAATTGTAAAAAAAATTAATTACTCTGACTGAAGCGCTTGAAGTCATGTCAAAGAGAAAAGCAACTTTATACCCAATGTGCATTTCTTCATACAAAACGTGGATTGGCATGATTGCAGGCCTCCTTAAATTTGCCTTGACTGCCACCAAAGTCAGCGACCCCGAGCAAAAAAAAAAGAGGTTCAGGTCTGCCAATTTATTAATAAAAATCCTGCATTCTAGCAGTCTAAAAATAATTGTCTAAGCATTGGCTCTACTATCACGGGCGTCCTTCGTACCTTCTATTTTTTGGATTTACTGACCATGCTGGAATTCATAGCTGTTGCCAGACATAACCAGGTGATATATATTAACAAAGTTTTCAAGCGTGAGCTCGTTGTTGAATGGTATTTCGTAATTTCCATTGCAAGAGTAGATGTTGCTGTTTGAAAATTTACGTATTGCCTCGGAATATCTATCCTTATTGAAGATGCTTATATCTTCATCATCGCTTAAACAGTAGTAGCAATCATATCCCTTGGTAAGTTCATAGTTGGGTTCATGGTCTGGATTATAGACACTGTCGATTCTCAATTTCAAATTCAGATATATCGTTTCAACAACATGAGCGCAGGTTGTGCTGCCATCGAATTTAAACTTGGCTTTCTCATAACCTACATGGAATAGGTTGAAACGTACAGATATATTCATTGTAAAAACCGAAATTTTTTTAAAGAACAAAGGAGAGTCAAAAGAAAATAGGTCTCAGTTAGATTGCTTCAGCGTTTTGCTTGCGCATCGTAGCACTAAAGTCACTATTGCTCTCAAGCATCCGCTTATTTGTTTGGCCATTTTTCTTCTACACAGCATATTCCGCCGTCTTTATTTATTAAAATACGGTTAAAGTCATACATTACAGGAGCTCGTCCAGCAGTGCGTCAAGCTCGTCTATTTCCTCACCAGAAGCCGGCTTCACAGACTGAGCAGATGCAGCGGCCACAGCAGGCAACGCGAGATTCGGAGCCAAGTCGCTGACATCAAGCTTTATGCGGTTGACACGCACAGCACTGCCCTTGTCCTGCACAGAAGATATGGCAGACACGGCACGGGGATCTGGGTTAAACTCGTCGTACACAATCTCAGCATTCATCTCCTCCAGCATCCTTGCGCGCTCGGCAGCATCCACGGGATCAAGCTCCTCGCGTGCGCACACATACACATTGTCCTTGTGAGCCGTTGTATCGAGCTTCTGGGTCTTCAGATGACTGACAATCTCGCGCATATCCTTCTCGTCCTGCGCAGCCTCGATCCGCGCATTGATCATGGCCTCCTCGTCCACCTCGGTCTCCTCGATGTAGCGCCAGGAGTTGTCCTCGAGTTTCCGGCGCGAGTACTGGCCTCGGGGATGTGTTTGATGCATGTCATCGGATTGGTCTGATTGCAATGGATGTGGAGGTGGCGGCGGCGTCGTCTCCGCGATGTCTTTTTCAGTAGGCTGGGGCTTGTCTTTATCAGCGGCCTTCAATGCAGCCAACTCATCCTTGTGTTTGCTCCAGTATATACGGCTGGCCTTCTTCTTGTACGGATCCGGACGCATGTCTGAAAAATGAAACAAAAAATGAAAGTGTAATGATGGTGATAGACTCAATGGAAAATGGTTGCCCTTGGCCATAAATTAAAACTACATTGGTGTGTCAAAAGTGAGCGCCAAGCAACGCTCCTTTCTTTACGGGGTGCCGTCACGTGTACACAGCACCATCCTAGGTTCTAGTTGTCTGCAAACATCGATACCAAAAGCCCGACAAGCAGGGCCATGGTCGCCGCAGCACAGGCGCCGACCATGTTCCGCGACACCGGGAACTTGCCCGACGTCATCAGGTACTGCGAGCGGAAATAGCGGTAGAGCCCGACAAGCACAAAGAGAATCCCCATGATGACAAAGCTGACGCCCAGGGCCTTGCCGGCAAGGGGCTCTTCGTAGTCCTCCGGGGCTGCCGCGTTGGCGTCGCTTCCCAGGTCGATGGTGACGCGGTAGAGCTGGCGGATGGCCACGCCGACAGTTACCAGCGACAGGGACGTGCGTATCCAGGCAAGGTATGTCCGTTCGTTGGCCAGGTGGTCGCGAGCCACACTGCCCTTGTTTTCGAGCCTGAGCGATAAAAGGTCTAGCAGCGACATGGCATAGAGCAAAATTAGAGAGATATTGATAAGGAGACAAGAGAGAAGAAAAGTTATGTATGAAGAAAAGAGGTGTGTGAGAGTACAGCGTCTGACATAAAGTTGATCAGATTAAAGCTTCGTCGAGATCACCTGGTGCACAGAGTCGGCCGGGGCCCACATGTTCTTGGTGACCTCGTCGAGGACGGCCTGCGAATATGTGCCGTCGGGGATCTCAGAGGTGGCCGACGACGCCGGGTTGGCGTTGACCAGATCGACCCAGTACTGGTCCTGGGCGAGGCCCTCGCGCACAGCCTGGTGCACAAAGGCGGCGGCAACCTGGGCCGACGTCTCGCGGATCCGCTCGATGCGCGGGTACAGCTCGCCACGGGCAATCTCGTCGGCAGACAGCGTGTTCGACAGCGCCTTGGACACGGCAAAGATCATCGAGTCGGTGATGCTCGTCGGCTTGGCCAGCTTGGCGCCCAGGCCGATAGGCGGGAACACGTACATGTTGTTGCCCTGGCCAGGAACGCGCGTGTCGTTGGTGCTCGGGATGGTGTACTCGGGGAAGGCAGTGCCCGAGGCAAACAGCACGCGGTTGTCGGTGAACTGCATGGCCTCCTCGAACGTGCACTCGGCCTTGGTCTTGGGGTTCGACAGAGGGAAGATGATCGGGCGCGCAACGGTGTTGATCTCGTTGACGCGGCGCAGGATCTTCTCGTTGAAGGCCTTGTAGATGGTCGACAGACCAATCATGGCGGTCGGCTTGACAAACTCGATGGCCTCCTCAAGGTTCTTGCACTGGACGCCGTTGTTGTCGCTGCGCGCAAAGTAGACCTTGTGGTCGGCCAGCGTGTCGCCGCGGTCGGCCGTGATGATGCCGCGCGAGTCGACGAACCAGAACATGGCCTTGGCCTTCTCCTCGGGGATCTTGTGCTCGAGCACAAGGTAGTCGACAAGCTGCTTGGCCACGCCGACACCGGCAGAGCCGGCACCGACAAACAGGACGCGCTGGTCAGCGGCCGGGATGCCGGCGAGCTTGATGGCCGAGATGAAGCCAGCCAGGATGACCGAGCCGGTGCCCTGGATGTCGTCGTTGAAGCACAGGATGCGGTCGCGCCACTGGTCGAGCAGGCCGAATGCGTGCGGCGTGTTAAAGTCCTCGAACTGGATAAAGATGCCCGGGAAGGCACGTGTCAGGCCGTTGAGGACCTTTTCTGTGGCAGCGTAGAACTACAGGAGGCAAACAGACAAAAATACGGGCATTTAGCAACAGGCTTCATGTAAATGCATGCACATGCCAGATGGCAAACGTGAAACGTGAAACAGCAACAAAAAAGGAGTGCATGTGTCCCTGAGTCCAAATGCGCATCCGGGATGCAGCGAATCGGAGAAAAAATCACAAGGAACAAAAAAATGCAGGCGATCCCTGGGCCAGCCACTAATGACATGGATTTTGCTCCACCAGTAGCAGCAGAGCCCAAGCACGGACCGCGGAATCCAGGGGTGAGGGGCGAGGGCCACGGAAAGAGGCGAGAAATAAAAAACAAAGGCGCGCATCAAACAAGAAATGAGTCAAAAATAAAAACCGCCAGCGTGTCGTTGGCAAGGGGGTGTGTGCACCGCTTAAGGGCGCCTCGCTTCTGAAACACTCGGAAAGATGCGTAGAAAAAATAAAGAGATGACTTACCTCGTCGTCGGCAGGGCGCTTCTGGCGGATGCCGAGGTACAGCGGGTCCTCGAGATACTTGGGGTTGTCCGTGCCAAAGTCCAGCACGATGGGCAGGCAGTTGTTGGGGTCCAGGCCGGCGGCCGCCACGTACAGCTGCAGCTTGCCGACGGGGATGCCCATGCCGTTCATGCCCAGGTCGCCCAGGCCCAGGATGCGCGAGCCGTCGGTGATGACGGTGGTCTCGGGGCGGCAGCCCTCGGGGATCGAGGCCTTGTAGTTGGCAATGATCTCGTCGATGCTGTCGACCTCATTCAGCGGCACGTACAGCCCGTCGACGGCCGCCGGCGGCGCCAGGAACGGGTAGATGTGCGAGAACTCCTGGCACGCCTGGCCCACCGTCGGCGTGTAGATGATCGGGGCAATCTCCTTCAGGTGCTTGAGCACCATGCGGTAGAACAGATTCAGGTTGGTGTTGCGCAGCCACGACAGGAAGATGTACTTCTCCAGATCGGTGCCCTTGTTCCGCAGCTGCTCGTAGGCACGCGCCTCCTGCGCCGCAAAGTCCTCGACGCCCGACGGCACCAGGCCCTTGAGGTGCATCGCCGTGCGTGTCTCGTACGGCAGCGCCGTGCCCATGCTCAGCGGCTTCTTGCTCGGCGACGGCGCCAGGCAGGCGTTCGTGGCGGTTGAATCGGTGTTCTTGACAGCAGGGGCCATTGTCGCAAAGTAGTGTGACTAGACGCGGGGGAGAAGAAAGAATGTGGATGTGTGTGGGTGAGAGCGTGTGGCTTTGTCGGTAGAGCGAAGAGGCTCGGACCAGCTGTTATTTAAAGTACAGGGGGAGTGTGGGGGTTGGGCTGCTTGAAGCACAGGCAGGGGGGAAGAGGACAAAGAAAAGAAAGCTGTGTTTCAGACTAGAGACGTTTCTGAGTATCTCGGCAATGGGGGAGAGAAGAGCCAAGGGCTTTTATATGTATCGCCAGACCTCCGCCTCGCGCACAAGACACAGCAACAGCAGGATGGAATCATGACACGGCTGGCGGCGAATTTCAGTCACCACTTTTTCCCCTTTCGCTTTCTAGCACCAAGGGCAGGCTTGCTAATATTTGGACCAGGCGATTGGCTGCAGACTGGCCAGCACAGGGCAGCCGTGCTAATCGCCGGCCGTAGCGCACCATTGGCCTCTCCCCTTTCGGCCATGGTTTCCCGATAATCCCCGCGCATATGAATATTAGCGCTCAAGGCGCAGTCGATGCGGAGAGATGTTGCGCTCGCCCGCCGGAGGAGCATGTGTGGTCGAGGCAGGCAGATGGGCGGCAATGGGCACATGGCAGCCGAGATGAAAAGGGAACGCGGCTGTGCGTATGTACAGCCGGGCTTTCTTCATTCATTCATTCATTCATTAATCAGGCGTGTGTGCGTTTGTCTGCTGGCCGCCTGTCGCCGCGCCTGAAAAAAGGCCTTGCCAGCCAGTCCTGCCCGCGGCGACAAATGGGCCACTAATCTTCCACCGCGCTCTAATTGCGCCTTGCTATGCTGCCGGATATTCCCGGAACCTTATTAGTGCGGGAGATCGCTCCTGCGTCAGCTGGGCTGCACGACAGAAATAAGAAAAACAAGGGGGTGGTGGGTTTCTGTTGTGTCAACTGAATGCGTGCTGATCCATGCACCCAAAAAAGCTCTGTTTCAGAACTTACCTTTCCGGCCATTCCGGTGCTGCTGCCAATGCTGCTGCCAATACGGCTGAGCCGTGCCAGACGCACCCGCGACTGCTGCTGCTGGTGTGCTCTGTTCAGGTAGCGAAGGCTCTTGCCGCCGCGCAGTCCAAACATGCGAGGGTTGTGTCGGGTTCTGGCTTGATGAGATGGCGTATGCGTATGTGTGATCGGATTTCGACAAAATGTCCTTTCGTGCCTACTGATGTGATCCGGAGAGGCGGGTACGGCTGCGACGATGGTCAGTGCAAAAAGGAGCGAAAAGAAGAGAAAAGAGAGAGAGAGAGGGACTGCTGTGGTGATGACGGTGGTGTTGCCCGGAAGAGAGAAGAAGAGGAAGGAGATATATATCTTCGCTGTTGAGCCTAGGCTCGCGCGATGCTGACGCGCATCTGCGCTTAGTCTGTTGGGTTGGGTTGGGCCGACTCGATGTGACTCAGAATAAAAAAAATCTCACTGCTGGCAGCAGCCTCCCACCGTGTTAAATCCTGTGGAATCGCCAGAAGCCACAACACGCACACACGCATACGCGCCTTGCTTGAACGGGGGACTTGTTCTGTGGATTCCCAAGCTCCAGCGTCGCCAGCCACTTCCTGAGGAGAGAGAGGAGGGGTCTGTGCACACGCGGCACGCGCCCAGGATGAGAATCTCCGCCTTCCGTCTCGCGCCTGGTGCTCGTCGCGGAATAATCTCCGCGTGCCGCGAAATTCCCGCACACGAGAGACGCTTTGAGTAACCCACTTTCGGAGGTTATTGGAAGAGAATATAGAAATGAACGTACAAAACAGATAAAAGAGGGAGTAAGGGGGGAGGCTTTTACATGACAATTCCAGGCTCGCAGACGTTCGAGCTGATCGACTTGTGCGGGAGGACCGACGCTCCGTTGACATACACGCCCTCGGCAACGTGCACGTCGTCACCCAGGACAGTGACGCCGTCCAGACGCGACCAGCGGCCGACGCTCGAGTGCCAGCCAATGATGCTGTTCTTGACCCACGCGTGGTCCTTCACATGCGTGCCGTCCATAAGCACGCAGCGCTGCAGGCACACGCCGTCGCCGATGATCGTGTTCGGCCCAATCGTCACATTCGGCCCGATCTTGCAGCCCTTGCCAATCTTGGCCGTCGGGTGCACCAGCACGTTGCCACCGTTGACGTACTCCTCGGTAAGCGGCGCCAGCAGCTCGGGGCTGCGCTTGGCCAGCGACGACAGGTACAGGCACGTGCCGGTCAAAAAGTCCTTGGGCTGGCCGACGTCCATCCAGAAGCCCTCCAGATCAAACGTGTGCAGCTCCCGGTCGCTGGCCATGGCTGGGAAAATCTCCTTCTCGATCGACGTCGGCCGGAGTTCGATGCGGTCGAGGATCGTAGGGCTGAAGATGTAAATGCCAGCGTTGATGCGGTTGCCCACGTACTCGACCGGCTTCTCAACGAACCGGTCAATGGCCGTCGACTCGTCGTGGACCACAATGACACCGTACTTGGACGGCTCGTCGACCGTCGTGGCCAGAATCGTGCCCTCGCAGCCGTGCGCAAGGTGGAAGTCGCGCATCTTCTCGAACGGGTACTCGCAGGTGACGTCGGCGTTCAGAACAAAGAACGGCGAGTCGTCCTTGCCCAGGACCTCGCGTGCAAGAGCCAGCGGGCCGGCTAAACATCAGGAGAACAAGCAATGGTCGAAGACGGATTAGCAGCAATGGACACACGCTAGCAGAGCAGCTCGTTCAGCACATTCAATTGATGTGCTGCAACTTACCTGTTCCCAGAGGGACGCTCTCGACCGAAAAAGTGATCGTGATGCCAAACTTCTCCTCGTACTTCTTCAGGACGGCAACCATGACCTCGGGCTTGTAGTTGACAGCCAGAACGATGTCAGTGACACCGGCCTACAGCGCAAAAAAAGGTGGATCGTTTTTAGTACTGAATCCATCAACATCATCCGTTTCTTTTGCACAGATTGAACTCGGACCGCGAACGTCGCAAACACCCCCGCATGAAGGTGCATAGTGCGATTATAGCGCAATCGCAAAAACGGTTTCAGGGGATCTACACTGCTCGTTTGTTTTGCTTTGCGGGTGTTGTTTTTCGCAAAAGAGCAAATCAAATAAGCATTGCAGATCCCATTCCCTCCCAGCACGCCAGGAGCCGCTTGTGCAACCAAGAGAGATAGGGGTGTCGGCTTGCAGGACCGCTCCGTATCTTCTGTGCTTACCTTGACCAGCGCCTCGATCTGGTGCAGAATCATGGGCTTGTTGGCAAAGTCGACCAGGGGCTTGGGCATCGACAGCGTCAGAGGACGCAGACGGGTTCCGAAACCACCAACGAGAATAAGGGCCTTCATTGCTGTCTAGTTAAGAGTGTGCTGATATGTGCTAGCTGTGGGTGTGCGTGTGAGGAAAGAGTATATTATGCGTGTATCTGTAACCGTGTCGGAGCGTAGAGCGGGTGTTGCAGAGTAAAAGAGGGATAAAAGAGGAGGCAGTGAGCAGAGAAGAAAAGAAAGAGAAACAAAGGTAAACCAAAGTAAAGGCAAGTAAAATGGAGGAGAGAGGGAAAAAAAGACAATGTTGCGAGTGGAGAACCCACATCCGTTGCTATTTATGTAGACCCTCTACTGCGCTCGTGAGGACAGTGCGTCCTTTTCAGAATGTTTGTTTTGCCATTCGTATGTCGCTCTTTGTACTGGAGATTCGGCCCCTTTGGGCAATCGCGGCATGGCGCACTTCGTGCTTAGAGCTGCTGCTATCAGTAGCAGATTGCACATGTGGGCAGCGTGTACATCATCTATTGGCTGACTCGCGCACGCACGCACTGTAGAGATTCGTTTCCAAAACCTCCAACAGCGTAAAAATAGTCGTATCGGTCCATTTTCTGTTTTATTTTTAAAGGGCTCCGTCGTTGTCGTCATATCGCAAGGGTGATGTGCGCGCTTCTTGGCACGCAGTCTGGCAAGGTCCAAATCAGGACAATCTCCGTTTCTCACACTCGCGTGTGTCCCGAATAAAAACACAAGCAGCCTTGTCTCACGCCTCGTCGAGGTCGTGCATGGTCAGTAGTTCCAGCTCCTCTGGGTCAAGCGGTGCGCCGTCGCCGTCGCCGTCGCGATTGCCATCGCCGCCCTTATCGGCGTCGTCACCAAACGAACGGTTGCCGCCTCCGATAGCAGGGCTCTCCTCGCCCACTGCTAGCGACCCTGCCATCAGCCGCAGATACTGCGCGCGCTGGTTGCTGTAGTCCTGCTCGGACACCATGCGCTGCACGGCATAGGGATTGTGTGCACCCCACACAATCTGACCACGCCTCTGCGCGCCGCCGCCGCCGCTCCCATCGCCGCTGCTCTGTGCATGCCAGGTCACAGGCTTGTCGCGCGCACCTGACGTGTCGCTAGGATTGTATGCGGTGCACCGTGACTCCGAGATATTGTAGTACGCCTTGAGGAACTCGCGCAATGCAAACAATATCCCTATACACGCGCTAGCCTCTGTCGCCCGCGTGAGCCTGGCGCATTCAGGTGCCGTGCTGCCGACAGACCCGGGATGCAATCCCGATTCAAACTGGTGGTAGATGTTCAGACCTGTTCCTGCAATCACCGCGCTGATCTGGTATATGACGTGCAAGACTTCGTCTAGGTACTTGTAGTCAAGAGCCGCCAGGTTTTCAGCGACAAACCGTGTAAATGCTACATCAGCGTTCCCAGTGCCAGTGCTACTTTGGTTGGCACCATAGCTCAAGCCAGAGTCGAAATCGCCGATTCGAACAAGCAGCGACAGGAATTCGTTGCGCCGCACGCGCTTCGAGCGCAGCTGCGAATACAGCGGCTGTAGATAGGCGACTGGTCGATCCGAGGTATCGCGAATATCGGCTGTGTCGTTGTACCCAACAACATCTTCCGGCTTGCCTCGTATCTGCATCTGGAACTCGTATGCTAGGCGCACGCCTTCGATGTCACGCGAGTGGATAAATGAGGCATACTTGAAACAAAGGTCCTGGTGCAGCTTGAGCGCCTTGTTGCGTATGTAGGCATCTCCACTAGTACCAAGCGCAATCAGAGCCGGGACGCATTTCAGCGGGTGCGCAAGCCCCTGCTCAAGTACCAGAGAGATTACCTCAAACCCCGATGCTCGAAGCAGCGCTGCACCCGGAAGGAATGTCGAGTCGATGATCCGGTCAAGATAAGTCTGCATTAGCGACGCCCCGACTCCAGCCACGCTCATGTCGCCAGTGTCGCCGACCAGCGCCTTCGCATCGACCTCGCGAACCTTCCCTTTCTCGTCTTTCAGCCTCTCTGCATACCGCTTTGCGTCTGCACGCAAAAACTCGAGAAAGTTGCGCACGACCTGCAGCTTGTGTCCCGGGCTCCCGCTTGCAAATACGCTGTCCATCAGCGCACGCGATCTTGGCTCTAGCGCTAGCTGCGGCTGCTTGATATAGATCTGACCCAGCATCTGAACAGCCGCTAGCTGAACCGGCAGCGAGGGTGAAGACTTGGCAAAAGACAAAAACATGTCGTTCATGAATTCGGGAACCGTTGCGCTGATGACCTGATCCAGATCCTTAAAGTGCTCGCTTTGCTCCTCTCGACACTTGTCAAAGTCAAAGTGTCGACAAGTCAGTCCGGCCAGCATAATAAACCGCATCAGATTCTTTGGCGTCATTGCACCTGCTGTCGACCCGCTCGCAGCCCTCTTGTGCTCACGATAGAGCTGCAGCGCACAGGAGCGGAACAGCCTGATCAATTTGGCATAGTTCCATGTAATCTTGTCGATGAGCGTGCACAGGCAGGGCACAGCAATGGTCAGTATTCCCTGCGGACTTGACGATAGCAGCGAAATCAGATCCGACTCTAGCGAGCTGAGGAAGTGTGCACTCGGATGAGGAATGCTAAGAAGTGTGTTGTTAAAAATGTCAAGGACATTGTACACCATGTCCTCGTCAGCCGCGCTGGTTGACTTTAGGTAGATGCTGAGCATCTCCGAGTGCTGGCCGACCGCATCGGGTGCAATCCGACTTAGCGCTGAGATGAACCGGAAGCATGCAGCGGTCGAAAATACCGACACCGAGGAAACAGTGCCGCCACTGACACTGGTATTGCCCTCGGCAGTTGACTCGGCGCTGCTCTCTTCTGACCTGAGCAGCTGCTCAAACAGCGCATCTATGACACAGCGGACCACAAGAAGTGCATCTTCGGCTTCAGGATTGGTAGTCTTGGACGTGGCATAGTCAAACAGACCGGCCATAAGCTCAGATAGCTCGCGTGAACGCGTTGCCTCCATTACACCAGTCATCACACGGACGCGCTTAAGCATATCGCGCTGCGAATCTGGAGTTAGTAAATTAAAGGTGTTGCCGGTTGCTTCGCCGCGCACGCCGTCCTCATCCTCGACAACAGTATGCTCGCCAGAAGTAAACCAGAGCTCCTGAAGCGTCTTGAACGTAAGCTCACGGATAGAGCGCTCGTCGTCACCGGTTCGCTGAAGAATCCGCACGCCAATGTCAACCAACTGCGTCAGATTGCTAGACGATAGGTATATCTCGCGTAGAATCCGCAGAACACGCTTACGCACGCTGGGGCCCTTGTCAAGTACACGGACGCTGATAAAGTCGTAGTACTGGTCTGTCAGCTCAGGGTTCTGGGAGATGTGTCTGCCAATCAAATCGATGGCTGCTTCGCGGACCTGCGGCGAACTGTCCTGCAGGCGATGGTTAATGGCGTACTTTACGTTTGCCTGGTACAGCACAGACGGGCGCTGAGAAGCAATCTGGTTTAGCGAGCGCAGGGCCTTAGATCTTAAAGTTACTTGACTGGCGCTCAGAGCCATGACCACACGGGTCAGAAGCATGTCGAAGCTGCGGTAGAGCGGAAGCAGAGAGATGATCGATTTTGCAGCTTCAAGAGCATTTGCATATGTCACGTTGTCCGGCAATGCCTTGGTAGACCGGTGTGTGATATCCATGTAGCTTCTGAGGCAACCCTGGATAGCCTTTCGTTTCTCGGCAGCTCCTGGGACCTTTGGCTTGTCCTTGGTTTTGCTCTTGCGACCTGTCGGCGAACTGCCTTCGTAGTCAGATCCAGAGTCGGATGCGTCCTCCATGTCATCGTCAGACTCATCTGTGGTGTCTGAGCCAGTGTCATCATCAGTATCCATCGACTCCTCGCCAGTGGCACTAGTCGCCGCATTGGTCTCGTCAGCGCTACCTGGTGTAGCTGCTCTGCCTCTGATCTTGAGCAGCGCCGCAACCAGCATGGTCGACCAGCTACTAATATAGAGCGGGATTGCGCCCGTCGACTCGCCTGCAACCGCCTTCGACTGCAGGTATGCCAGAAGTATTGTCGACTGCGCTTGAAAGTCCTCAATCAGCTCAAGTGATAGCGCCGGCGTCACAGCTTGCAGAATACGGCCGCTGTGTGTACTCGATACTGCCTTTATTTCCTGTCGTGTCCGTGCTATATGCGATGCGATATGAGCTGCACTATCGAGTGCTAGCGTCTTCATCGAAATATCAGACTTCTCTTCGTCCAGCAGATCCAGAATATGTAGCGAGTAGATGCGGATAACAAGCTCGGCAGCCGGCCACTGCGGATGACCAAGCAGCACAATGCAGTCATCAACAAAGGCCTCTAGCAGAACACGGTACTCTGCTTCATTCGATACTGCTTTGACATCTCGCTTGAGGCATCGGCCTATCAGATAGCGCACTGTGAAATCGGCGCTCGACGACGCTGTATCGACTGCCTTTTTGTGTTTCTGCAGCAGCATGCGATACTCCTTTGGCGAAAGAGTGTCGCTTTCGAACCCAGCGGTTAGGTCTTCTGGCAGATGCGCAGTTCCCTGCAGCAGCTTTAGCAATAGCACGGTTATAAACTGAACCGACTTTCCACCAGCAATGCGATACGAATTCATAGCGCGCTTTTGGGTAGGCAGCCGGATAAGCGATGCCAGAATCTCCTCAAGCATCCAGGACCGCTGGTCGACATGAGACTCGAAAACCTGGCGCAGCAGCGACTGTGCCGAGCGACGAATCGACTCGAATACATTGGCATCAATGCAGCTTCCGAGAAGCTCGCTAGTGCAGAATGTAACGCTGATGGCTGCAAAGACAAGCGCGATAATGTCCTGCTCCGCAAGCGCCGGCTGGCCAACCAGAACAACAACTGGCTCGTGTACAAGTAGAACATTGCTAAAGAACGCATGTAGCCTATTAGACAGGGGCAATTCCTTGCTGCTGAATGCCTCGACCAGGTTGCTTCCAAGCGTTAGGGCGAGAATTGGTACGATGCAGCTAATCAGGCATTCCTTGAAGAACGATGTTGCCGTATGCAGAGAGTCTCCGGTACATGCCGTCTTGGATGCTTTACCGGTGGCAGCCAGATCTATTATCAGAGATGCGGCCTCTAGCCCCAGACATGACACTGAAAATACCTGGTCAAGCCTGTCGCAAAACTCACTGGACAGCTCCACATCCTTGTCAAGCTCTGATCCGTCCTTGATCATTGTTGCAAGTCCCATGCCATCGGCTGTTTCAACCGCAGATACTAGCAGACCTACAAGTCGCGATACTATATCGTCTGGAATGGACTCCGCCAGATCGATAGGCGTGCATGGAGCAACAAGAGCACGGATACGCCGAAGTGATCGCTTGCTTAAAACATATGAACTGCTGTGATCTTGGCGAATTCGTCTAAAGTACACATGCTTGCTGTTATCGTCGCCATCCCTGACATCAGCCAGGTGGTCCTCCTCTTGAAACATAAGGGTCAGATAGTCGTCCAGTATATCAGTAGGGCGCTGGATAGGCTCACTGGATTTGGAGTCAATGGGCTGCCTTGTATCAGACACAGCGCCATCTGTAGAACCCCGTCGATCGTGAACACTCGAGTCTGTGTCTGCGCGCTGACGCTTGCCTGAAGTCTCGGAAGAAACATCCTGATCATGTGTGAGCGTAGACTTGGATTCCTGCTTCCGTTTCTTTATCCTCTTTACAAGACTGATCAGCGGCTGGTCGTCCAGTTCATCGTCGTCATCGCTGTCGCTATCCGCCATTGGTTCTACCGCTTGAGTTTTCGAGGGTATCAACTCAGAAGTCTTAGCTTTCGCAGGCAGGATAGGCGCAGGTCTGGGGTTTGAAGTGTTCTCGGTCGGGGTTTTCGGGCTTTTCATCACTATGTGTAGCAAAAAGGTGTAATAATGTGCACTTACACGGTAGAAAAGAGCACATACAGCACGAGTTAGCGGTGTATCCCAGATTTGACATATGGCCTTGGTTGCTCATGTCATCTTCAAATGTATGCGCGTCAAATCTATAAATGCCTTTGTTACCTTTCAGACTGGGCTCTTTCTTGACCTCCTCGGTGTGCAAAGATTTGGACCTCTGTATATACGACATAAGGCGTGCGTAGCCATCCTCAACTGATGGCAAGTCATCTGGTTTCTCTACAGATAGGTACCTCATACGAACATTAGTATATGATATACCAACAGGTACTCTGAATAAGACCGCAACATAGCATAAATGCCATTACTTGCCTTTATCCGTCGACAATATGCTCGGGTGATGTATAGTCATGTTCTCAATGCTGCTGTCGAGATACGAGCGCATATAACGAGCGTCCTGTGTCAGTGCGGTTGGGTGCTTCTTTAGCTGACTATATACAGACACAAACAATACACCCGATGAATTAGTACAGTTTCTGCCAATACTTGCTGCTACAGAATATCCAGTACAAGCAGTACCAGGACTAGATCCTAACATATGATATATCCTTACAGCTTTTGAATGGCATCGCTTGTAAACGCCTCGGAAACAAGACCATGAACCTCAGCTTGCAAGCTGGAATCTCTGTCGACTAGGCTCAGTCGCTCAAAGTCTGAGTCAAGTGCTAGTTCACCTCCAACAATGCCCCGGTACTGCATTTGTCCACGCGTGTCAACGGACACAGCACAGGTCATAGGCCAGTAGCGGAGGCAACTGCGGGTATCCGCCGGAGCCTGGGTGCCAATGGGTTGCATTCTGCTTTTTTGTGTGTGTCTGTGTATTGAATGTAGCTATTTGCTTTAATAATAACAAAAATGCAATTTGCAAAATTCAAATAACGAGAAGAATGGCGCCTGTTTCATCACACCTTCGCCCGCAGCACCAAAGAATACACAAAACGCCGTAATCAGATCTCGGTTACATGCATTCCGCGATTGCTAGATCAGGTACCCCGCATTTTCAGCGCCGGTTAGATGTCTGTCGATGGCTTAAAAATACGAGGTTCGTATTTATAGCTACCAAAAGCTATTTGGGTAGAGCTATGAGGCAATGTTCATTCCCTTGCCCAAGCTATCCTATTTCTCGAGAATCTAGTACTAGTTTGCTATATTATTATTATTAGTGTTAGTATTATGAAAACGCCATTGACGCTACTGGCAGCAGCGCTTTGCGCAGCATGTATTCATGCCAGCTCTTCTAGCACGCACATGCCGGCACCGGTCAGCAAAGGCCACCTGATCCATTCGAAGAGCGCCGCAATACCTAGTCTTACGGCAGCAAAAGCAAAGTCTGCCGTAGGATCACGGACGATTCATAACTCAAAGCAGCTCGAAGCGACCCATCGAGCTGATTCAGATGAGAAATATGCCGATGCGAGTACAGACTCTGTCGATGAGATTTCGATGGACCTCACTTCCAACACCGATCTGCACACATCTACCGATGCCGACGAGGAGTCAGTTTCGAGTGCAGACTCGATGATCAAAGACAGCGACGAAAGTAGCGACATTGAGTCGTCTGCCAAAGGCAAGAAGGCAAGCCCAACCAGGCCAAGCTCAAAGCAGACTAAGTCGTCCGCCAAATCTGGTGCATCCACTGGTACGGCTACCAAAATCCCATCCCCAACCTCTAGTGTTGCCAGAAGCGATGCTTCAAGCAAAACACCCAAGGTGATTGTCGTTCGACTCAGCTCGTCCCAGGCCAACATCAACAAGACCGATTCATCTCCGCCTGGAAACCGAGGATTCCAGAGTTATTTTGGCGAAGTCCAGCTTGGCACGCCGCCCCAGACATTCCGTGTTGTGTTTGACACCGGCAGCTCTGACTTTTGGATTCCGTCGATCGACTGCGACTCGTCGGCATGCGTGCCTCACGAGCGGTTCAACTCGTCCAGCTCAAGCACCTACATCACCTCACACCTGCCATTCTCGCTAAACTACGGAACTGGGGCTCTGATGGGTCAGGTTGGCGCCGACACGTTGAGAGTTGGGAATCTGACTGTCCCAGGTGTGCATGTCGGTCTGGCTACGCACATGGGACATTTCTTCCAGAAGGCACAGTTTGACGGCGTATTTGGGCTTGGGTTCCCCCGACTGTCGCGCGTCCAGGCACAGCCTCCGCTGTTTGCTATGGCACATGCAGGGCTTCTAGAAAAGCCAGTGTTCTCGTTCTGGGTGCGCGAGGGCAGGAACGGCCAGCATGCCGGCGGCGAAGTTGTCCTTGGCGGAGTGAACCCGGCACGGTTTGAAGGTAAAGTCCGGACGCTGCCTCTAGTGCGCAAAATGTACTGGGAGGTAGAGCTCAACGGAATGCTAATCAACGAGAGTCCATTGCCCAACATTTCGAGCCAGACTGCCATCATCGACACAGGCACGTCGCTCATTGTGCTGCCAGCAACGGACGCAGATATTGTCAACCAGTTCCTGGGAGCGGTTCCCCTGTTCGACGAGTATGGCCTGTATGCAATTGACTGCTACCGCGGAAACAAGCCTACTGTCCAGTTTGCCATTGGCGGAGAGACGTTCGAGCTCAAGCCAAGTCACTACATTCTACCTGTTGGCAAGGATCGCTGCGTTACCGCCTTTGCCGCAAGCACCAGTCCTGATCTCAATCGGTGGGTCATCGGTAATTCGTTCTTGCGTGCATGGCACACGACCTTTGATATGGAGAACTTTGAGGTTCGCTTGGCACAGGCCGTTCAGACCGACGACGACTCGGTGGATGACCCACAAAGCGATGCATCCGCTTCGGCAACCGCTGCGATCAACAGCCAGCTCCAGGGCATACTTGATGCTCTGGCGACTAGCCATGGCGTTAACAGAGTTGCCAATGCTGAGAGCACCGCGTCTGTTGCTGCTACCAACAGCGACGGCAGTAGCAGCTCAGCATCAAGCAAGACATCAAAGGCGGCATCTAAAGCAAAGCCCAAGACAGCAGCTTCAAGCACAAAGGGCAAGACTCCGCAGTCAACCACTCACAAGTCGGCAGCATCATCATCATCGTCTTCAAAGTCGGCTGCCTCGGCGAGCGACGGTGACATTCCTCCGGCGACCAGTGCACACTATCACCACCATTTCAACTAAGCTTCATTCTAACTATTTTTTTTACATTTACAATCGACATGTTCTATTATGAGCAAGATTTATTCAGCAAACAGGCTGCCATTTACAGTGCCTGGTAGTCTGACCGTGTCCACCACTGGCGCACCCAGTATCCAGACACGCCAAGCATACCGGATCCCATCCCGATCCCCGTCAGCCAGACGGCAGCATTCCAGGCAAACTTCTTCCATCCGCCAGGACCGCCAATATCCTCCGGCGGAAGCTTCAGCGCTGTGTCAAGCTCAAACACTGCGCCGGTGCGGGCATATCCCGACCGCACAACCGTTGCAAGAGACACAAATGGTGCACCGCCGGGAGACTGGTAGAACGGAACATTGTCCAGCTGAACCGAGAAGCGATCAGTGGCATACTCGTGAGCGCGAAGCCTGACATTCTCTAGCATCGTCGGATATGTCTTCCGGTCGGCGAGCATTAGCTTGTTCTCGGGCAGGTTATGGCCATCGCTGGCGCCCGGATGTGAACCAGTCTCTGTGATTGGGATGATGTGCAGCCGCACCAGCATGTCGAGATAATGCACAATGTCTGCCGTAGTCGAGTTGCGCCAGGGGTTTTCGTCGTCACCATAGACGCTGACCTCGTCGTGATCGCGGCGGACAAGCTCGCGGTAGGCGAGGTTCTCTCTCCAGGTCTTGTCCGATGGCACAAGCAGCGAGTAGCCAATGGCATTGTCATCGTCGTTGTCGGGAATGTCGTCGCTACTGCGTGCAGTAGTAGTGTCATCGCCGGGGGCTGCGCGAGGATCCTCAAGCACATATGTCAGGTTGAAACGCTCGAGCAGGTCGGCAAATATGTGCGCCTTCATTCCGCGCAGCAGCTTCGACGATGTGATCTCCACGTTGGATGGCAGAATCAGACCATGGTCCAGCACATGAGCGACGCCAGTGCGCAGCAGAATGTCAGTCTCTGATACCTTGAGATCAGTAGAGTCGGAAATCTGTGACAAGCGACTGATGGCGTCATTGCTACGAGAGTGCCGCTGACGGGGGTGCTGTTTCGACAGAATCGCTGGTACCGATCCCGCATCCTCGGGTACCACGTACATGCCGTGCGGTGTGCGGTACATGCTGACCTTGTTTCCGTTTAAGGTCTTTGCTGTCACCTTGCCTGCCGTTTCGTCATTCTGCAGAGGAACTTCATCACTGTACACGATATCTGTCAGAACATGCGACTTGACCAGGCGGCTGAGGTCTGTGCGGGCATCAATGTCGCCAGGTAAGCTTAGGTACGACCAGACCAGTCCCATGGAAGTGAGCGAGTTTGTGACTGGCGCAAGAACGGTAACGCCCTTCTCCTGCTGAACCTCGTCGACAATGTGCGAGGCGCCCATGGCTGCAACGAATAGCGATAGATCCAGGTTCTGGACCAGTGCGTTAATCATATTTGGAGGCGTGGACATGGGCGACGACAGCAGGTAGATCACCGTGTTTCCAATGACGAGGGGCTCGTTGAGGATGTTGTCTGCTCCGTTGAACGATACATGGCTCGATGCACCAGAGTACGCCCGGTCGACCTGGGCCTTAACAACCTGGGCCTTGTTGTCCGTCCACTCGGAAGCCAGCTTTGTGCGCAGCAGTGGGGTGTCTGCCAGCTCGTCTATGCCGTACATTCCCTCGGCAATGTGATACAGCGCCCATTCGCGCTGTCGCTCGCGCGGCGACCTATTCAACAGACGCTCGCTCTCTGTGTATATCGGTGAGAGCGGCGTATCCTTGCGGTGCTCGTTCAGATTATCGATTCTTCCGCCGTATGCAAGATTGTCATCGTCGCCATCGTCAAGGTCGTAGCCAAACGCATCCTCCATTGCCCGATTGGTAGGCACGAGCAGAGTCAGCTTGCGATCAGGCTTGGTTCCGTCAATGTGGTCGCCCAACCCCGTGTCCTTGAGAAGCCTGACAAACATGGTAGCGTTAAGGCCAATAAGCGCCTTCTGAGGTGTAAACAGCAGGTCATCTGGTCGGTCAACCTTATCGAGGCCATGGACGATGCCTATGAATGGGCCAAATGCAACGTGCGCCAGAAGCAAGCACCGGAGTATGGCACGCATAGAATGAAGTTGAAGACAATAATGGTTTAGATATACACGTTGGGGTGTTATAGTACAGAAAGCAATAGCAGCGATAGAGAAAAAAAGAAAGAAAATATCAGATGAGAAAATACAAGTGAAATCAAGAGAGGTTTGAAAGTGAGAGAGAATGAGTGTGCTCTTTAATAGCAGCAGATTGTGAGAGAGAACAGGCTCAGTCCTTGGTCGCTCGGTGCAGTAGAGCGACAAGGTCTGAGCGCAGGTATTTTTCTGGATAAAAGAGCGCAAAATAATCGATGGGAAGCTATAAAGAGCAAAAGAGTGCAGACCATGTGATAGAAATTGTATCTACCTGCCGTAAATCGACAACCACTTTTGCTATTTCCGTCAGGCTTATGAAGGAGGCATGCGCTGATTGTCAATGTACTTACCGTTTCTGGCTACAATGTCGCTTGTGCCGATCGGCTGGTCGTCGATGCGTGCGCTCAGACCGCCACCGTCCGTGCCTTCCTCCTCGACAACGACGACGGTCATCTCGGGCCCGCCGTCAAACCTCGAGACTACTCGAAAATTCGTGTAGAAAATGGGGGTTAGAAATTTCCCAATAAATCTTTGTAAGCTGCTTTCATAATGTCGCTTTTGAGCTCAAAGGCAAGATGCACCTTTTGTATCACTTACCTTTATGCTCGCCTTTTCCAAGCCTGGCGATGCTAATCGAGCCGGGCGATATATATGCGGCGGCAAAGCGCTGGGTGTCTTCGATTGCCTCCTTATGTAGCTCGTCGTCGTCCTTTGTAAACTCGGAGCCGTACATAAGGTAATAGCGCTCGGCATAGTTAAAGTCCGCAGCGAATGCCTGGTTGCTAAATGCCCACAGCGTATGCATACGCTTGGCGTCCTTGCCATCTCCCTTCATGTCCAATATGTGCGACCATCCAGCTGCCTTAATCAGCCGCTCTACCGAGCTAAACTCGCTGCTGTCAGGTGATATGGACACTATGGTACTGTAGCTGTCTTTCAGCAGGTCATGCTGCTGCTGCTGCTGCTGCTGCTGTAGCAGTTCTTGAATAGTCGGAGGAATGGTCAGCAGCCCGTCAATCAGATAGACCGTGCCTGCTGTGCACGAGTAGTTCTGTGCGAAAACGGGAACATCGTTGGCAAGCACACGGTCATCGCGACTAATGTGTGTCTTGAGCATGATCCAAGGGACAGGCTCTTTGTCTTTGTCTTTGTCCTTGTCCTTGTCCTTGTCCTTGTCCTTGTCATCATCGTTGGTATCATCACCGCCCGACACAGACAAAACGGAACCAACAGAGTCAAGCCTGCCAAGCGTCTCCCAGACCATGTCTCCTGCGACAAGCCTTTCGGGCTCTATGCTCTCGTCGCCAATAAGGTGGTACCACGCTTGGTAGTCGGATACGCCCTGGTACACAGCGCCATTTATATGCGTCGTGTCTCCGGAATGCTGCTTGCGGTACCGCCTCAGTGCCTCGTTCGTTGGTACCAGCAGCGTCGCGTTCCTAACACGGTTCAGCGGGATAACCATGCGCAGCCGCTGAACAGTGTGCAAGAACTCTGAAAAACGTTCGTTAGACGACAGTAGATCTACAAAAGTCGTAATTGTCGTAGAGCTACTGTCTGCACCCGAGACCAGACCATCATAGCTGTGTGGGTCGGCACCAGCATAGGTCATGCCAACGGCAAGCCCGACCGAATTCAGGGCCAGCGTCGCGAGTACGAGCAGCGACACAAATGGCAGTCTCTGCATGTTGAGCCGTCGCATGTTCGTGTGCGGCTGTGTTTCTAGTTGCTATAAGGAAATGTGCGTGTAATGGAGCGGATTAATTTGAATACGAATGCGAAACAGAAAGGAGAAATTAAATGCAGAGGCACGACTTTGAAAGCTTTCGTCACTCACCTTGCCAAGTATCACGTGTGGCTCATGCATACTCACTGTGACGTGTGCGTCTCCATGTTTTACATGTTTATTTATCAGCAACAGACCGGGCGTTAGATTTAATATAGCAGCAGCCCAAACCGGGTGTGCCACAGCCCGTCGTTCGGCAATGAGCCTGAGCCTGAGCGGGGCAATAATAACGCGTGCCAAGAAACGCCAGGGGCTTACTATCAGTTTCCATCACAAACCGTTTTGCCGATGCGATTTTGATTTTTTTCGTTACACGCGCGCATGTCCTTTTCTTCCTCTTTTCTCTCTTTTTCGGTTATAGTTTAATTTCATTTTTGTCGAGCAAATCCTTCGCTTTTTTATTTTCTTCAAATCGGCAGTCGATTGCACAGCACAGATTCAACAACCCCCAGTAGCAAAAAGAGAGAAAAAGAGACACACGCGTATTTAAGCATCAGTCAGGCACGAA
This sequence comes from Coemansia erecta, assembly GCA_027574685.1. Taxonomy (NCBI): domain Eukaryota; kingdom Fungi; phylum Kickxellomycota; class Kickxellomycetes; order Kickxellales; family Kickxellaceae; genus Coemansia; species Coemansia erecta. The sequence continues at coordinate 23,324 of JANBOJ010000156.1, forward strand.
AAAGGGCTGCACAGACCGCTTTTCTGGACTCTTCTGAAATGTCAAAGAAGAATGTCGCGTACTTTTATGACCGTAAGTTGTTTGTTTTCTTAGGCCAGCCGCAATGCGTAGATAGAAAATACTCTACGCGTGGTAGCAGCACTGTATGAAAACCTCGAATCTAGCATGCCATAACACTTTTTTTTACTAAAGAAAATGTTCGCTCTTCTTTCTGCCAATAGCCGATGTGGGAAACTTCCACTACGGACCAGGTCATCCGATGAAGCCTCATCGTATTCGCATGACACACAACCTGGTGATGAGCTACGAGCTGTACAAAAAGATGTCGATATACCGCGCGGCCCCAGCGACATGCCAAGAAATGACACAGTTCCACTCGGATGACTATGTCGATTTCTTGCACCGAGTGACCCCAGAGAACGCGTCGCAGTATCAGCGCGATCTTAGCAAATACAACTTTGAGGAGGACTGCCCTGTCTTTGACGGAATGTTTGATCTGTTTTCGCTGTCGGCCGGCAGCTCGATGGAGGGCGCCGCACGTCTCAACCGTGGTCTGTCTGACATTTGCATCAACTGGTCTGGAGGTCTCCACCATGCCAAAAAGTGCGAGGCTTCAGGTTTTTGCTACATCAACGACATTGTGCTGGCTATACTCGAGCTGCTAAGACACCACCAGCGCGTTCTATATATCGATATTGACATTCACCACGGCGACGGCGTCGAAGAGGCATTCTACACAACCGATCGCGTCATGACCTGCTCGTTCCATAAATACGGCGAGTACTTCCCCGGAACAGGCGATCTGCGTGATATTGGCGAGGCAAAGGGCAAATACTATGCCGTAAACTTCCCGCTGCGTGACGGCATCGACGACATCAGCTACCAGTCCGTGTTTAAGCCTGTTATCCAGAGCATTATGGAGTGGTACCAGCCCGATGCCATTGTCCTGCAGTGCGGCACTGACTCACTGGCCGGTGACAAGCTTGGATGCTTTAACCTGAGTATGGATGGCCACGCCGAATGTGTTCGATTTGTCAAGGCGTTCAACCTTCCGACGCTTGTGCTCGGAGGCGGCGGATACACGATTCGCAACGTTAGTCGCGTCTGGGCATACGAGACAGGAATTCTGGTGGGCACCGAGATGGACCGGAAGCTGCCAATGAACGACTATATGGACTACTATGCTCCCGAGTACACGCTTAACGTGCCTGCTTACAATGTCGGCAACAGCAACAGCCCCGAGTACCTTGAGCGCATACGGCACCAGGTACTGCTAAACCTCGAGCGTACGCGTTTTGCTCCCAGCGTTCAAATGCAGGATGTGCCGCGGGATCCAGATCGCGACACGGCAGACGAGGACGCTCTCGATCCAGACGAGCGCATGGCGGAGAGCATGCGCGATCAGCATGTTGTGCCGGATACCGAGATGTATGAGGCCGACTCGATGGGTATGCACGACAACGCCCGGGATGGCACCAAGGTGGTCAACGAAGAGACTAACGTGGCCGAGCCGACTATCAGTGTGAACGAGGATGCCGAGATGAAGGATGTGGACACAAGTGTCTCAGTTCCGGCAGACAACGCGATGGATGTTGACGAGGATGCGCCAAAGCAGGATGCGGACTCGGCGTCGGCACCTACTGCTGTGCCCACTTCTGCGGCTATCGTTACAAAGCAGGAAACAGCACCTACTTCGACGTTGGCATCTACAGATATGGCCATGGCTGAGGATACAGAGACGACCACAGCCCCCGAATCCGCAGCATTGCCCGACGGCAACGCTATCTTGGATTCAAATGACATTTCGGAAGACAAGCCCATCACTGAATCTGCTAACAACACCGACACCAAAGAGGTTATATCCGAAGAGCAGGCAACAAAGACGCCAGTCAGCGGATCCGCCCATGCTGCTTCTGTTTCGACGCCCACAGCCGACTCGGTGGAATCCGCTACGACGGATGCTGTCGATGCTGAACAGAAGACATCAGAAGAACCAGTCGTCTCCACCGGCACACCAACTACCAGCCCTGGTGCTCCAGCTGCTACCATCGCGACTGGTGTCGAGCCCAGCGATGTCGAGCAGACCTCTCAGCCCACAGACACAAAGATCTCGCCAAAGCAAGAGGTGGTTGACAAGGAGGCAGTCGATGCCAAAGGCAGCAATGTCACACCAGCTACGGTAGACCCAGCGAGCAAAGATGTTCCAGTAACATCCACGCCAGCTCCGGCTTCTGGTGCGACAAAACCCGCTATCACTGCTGCCCGCGCGGTTCCAAAGGCTATTCTGGAGATCCAGGGGCTAGAGAAGGAGGACGGGGAGGCTACTGAGGACGACCTTGACGCCGAGGACGGGGAGATAATGGACTCGTAACAGGATGTCCAGTTTGTAGCACTATGTTCCCTATATTGCCCTGGTTTGTTTTACTACATTGCTGCCCAATAAATTCTTTCTTCGAGGCGCAGTGCTGGCATACAGCTGCAACGTATTGGAGTGCTTCTTTGAGGTGGCGCTGGACACACCAAGCCTCTTGCTGTACCTTCAGCTGCGCTGCTGAGGATTGAAGTTTTCTACTGCTCTACTTGTCCACATGAAAGCGTTGTTCTCCTGTAATACCTACTTCTTACCTTCCAAATAGACGCATCTAACATAGACACACCTATACTCTTGCAACAACGATGAGCGAGTGCTTTATGTCGTTTCTTACGAGCACAAGGCTATCGCCTCATATCGTGACAGCGGTAGATGATATCCCTCTAGGCCGTCTGTATCGTGTAATGATGAGACCTTACGCGCCTCTGCTTGGGATTGTGTTCTACCTCACCATGGTCAAGACATGGGAGCGGCAGAACAAAAAGTGGGCAGCAACAGCTACCCAGGAGCAGCGCAAGGCAGCTGGTGCTGGTCCCGGACTCAAGCGACTCGTGATAGTGCATAACCTTGTCCTTGCGGTCTACTCGCTGTGGACATTTGTCGACTTTTTCCCTGCCGTGGTGCAGAACGTCAGCGAGCACGGGCTGAAGGGCGGGTTTTGCGACAGCCAGTGGACGCTGTGGAACCGCAAGCTGCTGGCACACGGGTTCCTGTTCTACCTGTCAAAGTACTACGAGTTTATCGACACGGCGATCATCCTGGCCAAGGGTCGGCCGGCGGGTCGGTTGCAGACGTTCCACCACTCGGGCGCAGTCTTCATAATGTGGTTTGGAAACTACGTTCAGTCGCCGTACCTGTCGTTCTTTGTGTTTGAAAACAGCATTATACACAGTCTGATGTACACGTACTACACGCTGACCGCGCTCGGGTTCAAGCCGCCCGGGAAGCAGATCCTGACTAGCCTCCAGATCTCGCAGTTCTACATTGCTCTGAGCGCCGGGCTCGTCTATGGACTGCTTCCGGGATGCCAGGACAAGCCCCAGACGGTGTTTACATACGTCTTTATCGCCTATATCATCGAGCTCATCCGCCTGTTCACGCAGTTTGCGCGCAAGACATACGGCCCAAAGCCCGCTGCTGATGTAGCTGGCAAGAAGCAACAATAGAGATGCAGATGACTTTGTCAATAAAAAAAATGTCTCGTTATCATAATTTTGCGTGAAATTTGCTAGTTTTCATCCTCGTCGTCGTCGACATCCTCCTCGTCGTCGTCCTCATTGTTGTTTGCGTCCTCGAGCTCGTCTTCGGGGGCGCTGTCGCCGTTCTCGCGGTCCTCCTCCTCCTCCTCGCCGCTGCCGGCTGCCGGCGGGTTGCTTGCCCTCCGACGAGTCCTGCGCGAGATGCTGTACTCCTCGTCGTCGCTGCTCGCGTCGCTGTCGTCCCGGCTGCGCTTCTGGCTGGGGCGCATGTTGTAGACGCGCGAGCCGCCGCGCTCGGTGGCCTCCTCGTCGTCATCGGCCTCGTCGTTGGAGTAGTCGTCCTCCTCTTCCTCGGAACCAGACTGGTACTCCTCGCCGAAATCTGACGCCTCCTCATCATAGTCGCCCTCGACCTCGCCCTCGCCCTCGCCCTCGCTCTCGCCGCCGTCGTTCACCTCGCTCCCATACTCATTGTCGTTATCATCGTTTGTCTCTTCCTTTCCTGACAGAGAGCGGCCGGTTCCAGGGAACTTGCTCGCATTTTTGGCGGCAGCCCTACACTTCGGAGCAGCGATAGCAGAATAGATGTATATATTTTATTGCAGGAAGAGGGTGTGTTAGTAAAGGATGTGCATGTCGCTACTGTCTGATGCTCGGTTGCTGCTGGCTCCTTACTTGCTGGCGCCCGAAGTGTCGGCCTTGACGGTCATATTTGGCAGGGTTCGCAGGTGTGTGTCTTTTAAGATAGAAATATAGATGAAAAAAGGCAGATGCGGATTCTGGAGCGGGCAGGGAAAAGAGTTGAAAGGCAAGGAAAGGTGGCAAGGAGCGAGGAGCGAGGGCGGGAGCGAGAGCCTTTTTGGCTTTTTTTTGTGACAAAGGCGTTGCTGCTGCCATCGCTGCTGCTGCTGCTGCTGCTGCAAAAGCACATGTGCCACAGGCATTGGACACGCGAAAAAGGGAGAGGGGGAAGACTCCCAACAAACCGCGCCCCCTTCTTTCTCGAGCAAATGAACCGGCTCTCCGGTCTATTTTTTTTTTTTTCTCTTCTGGCTTCTCGCCTCTCTCAATCATCGCGTATGCCAGATCCGCGGTGGCTCAGGCCCACTTACATCCAGGGAAGGGAAAATCAGTCCAAACCGGATTATCTAAATATTTAATTTCTTTAATTTCTAGCAAGCAGAGAAGCGTTACATGTCCATCTCGTTGCCCTCGTCGTCCTCGTCGTCGCCGCCGCCAATCTTGAGGTCCTCGAGCAGCTCTTCCAGGGGCACCTCGGGGGCGTCTTCGCCGTCGTCGCTGTCGGCCATGTCGTCGTCGTCGTCGTCCATGACGCGCTGTGCACGCTGGGCAGCCTCCTGGTCCTTGTAGAGGTTGATGTTCTGGCGCAGCTCGGGGTCCTCCTCGAGATCGCGCAAAAAGGTCTCAAAGTCAGCCTCAAGCTTCTCCTTGTCCTGCTTCTTGGGGGCAAGCTCGCCGTCGTCCTTGTCGAGGGTCTTGAGCCTCCAGTTGCGGTTCTTGCGCTTGCGGCGGCGCTCCGAGTACGACTTCTTGACAAGCACGACGCTGGGCACGTCGTCCTGCTTGAGCGAATCAAAGTTGGCGTTGTTGATGTTGGCCGAGTCGAGGTCGTAGCCGAGGACGATGTCGCCGTAGGCCAGCAGGTTGCCGAGGTGCGAGCGCACGATGAACTCGTTGTCGTTCCTGCCGACGTCGGCCATGCGCTGGACGGTGATGTCGGCCAGGGCGTAGCGGCCGTGGCGCGGGCCGAGCAGCTCGACGTCGAGCACGTAGAACTCCTTCAGGTCGCGCATCGAGCAGACGGGCGTGATGTCCTCGGTGCGCCAGTAGGCGAAGCCGGTGACGCTGGAGGTCTGGAGGGTGCGGAAGTCGATGACGTGCAGGACATTGCCGACGCGCGTGCACAGGGTCAGCGGGGCGATCTGGCCGAGCATGTTGGCGGTCTTCTTGGGGATGACGACGAGGTCGTCTCTGCAGATGGGGATGATCTCGACGGAGTACGTGAACTTGTAGTTGGAGGTGCCGTTGTGGATGTCGCTCGAGATAAGCTGCTCGGAGGTCTTGGACCGGGTGGGCACCATGCTGGCGAGGAAGTCGCACATCTTGATGGCGTGCGAGCGCTGGGCAAAGTGGAAGTCGAGGCCGCCCTTGACCTCCTTGATGTTGATGGTGTCCTGGTGGGCGTTGTGCTTGAGGATCAGCTGCTCGAGGTAGAAGAAGGTGCGCTGGTGGTCGACCTTCTGGCGCACCTGCACCATGGCCTTCCACATGTTCTGGGCCATGACCTTTGTGCAGTCGGGGCACATCATGGAGGCGACGACGTACTCGACCTCGAAAGCCTGCTGCAGGATGGTGGCGGCGAAGACCTCCTTCTGGATGGTCAGCTTGATCTTGATGCGGCGCGAGTGCGGCTCGGTCCAGACGAAGCCGGCGTCGATAAGGCGCACCTTGGTCAGGCCGCGCAGCTTCTTGAGGCACAGGGCGAGCAGCTCGCGGCTCTCAAGGTCGCAGGCCAGCCAGGTGGCGGGCGGCTGCAGGTAGCGCTCGCAGTTCTTGCACCAGTGCACGGTGGCCTGCTTGGGGATGCCCTCGGTGATGTCGACGATGGAGCGCACGCAGTTGACGCACATGTTGGCGGGGTTAGGCGGGATGGCGGTGCCGCACTCGCAGCAGAGGATGAGCTGCTGGCGCGACTCGGGGACGTACTCCATTGTATTGTTTTGTGTGTGTGTATGTATGTATGTTTCGTGTGTTTTGTGTGTGTGTTCGTGTGCGCGTATGTATTTGTGTGTGTACAGGTGGGTGCGTAGAGGCAAAAGTGGAAACGGGGGATATTAAAATAATAATATATAGAAGAGGACGACAAGGCGCAAACACGGCTGGAAAAAAAAGTGGGGAGAGAAAGAGTGTAGAAGCGATGAGCAATGGATTATGCTAGTTTAGAAGGCGGACGAGAAAAAAAAAGGTAAGAAAATTTTAAGATTAATAATCAGCAAATGCTGCGGCTAATCCGGGGCGGGAAGATCAGATCAAGCACGCGGTGGCTGTTTAGATGAGACATGCAGGCGCAGGCAGTGCGGCAACAATGGCCGAGGATATAAGCTTTAGACGGGGGCGACTGATGCAGGCTTGCAATCCGGTAGCCTAGCGGTATCATATCATTGTGAATTGAAGCGGGAAATTGGCGTGTTCCGTGTTTGGACACGAGCGAAATTGCATCCGAGCGGGATCACAATGGGTGTGTTGTGTGCGTTTAAACAAAACAGGGAAGGGGGGATTCTGGGTGCGTGCAACGCAATAATTCGAAGGAAGCGCGGCGGCTGGGCAATACAAACGAAAAACAGGGGGGGGGGAGGGGCGAGCGGCGCTCAGGGATATACGGAAAGCGAGGCAGCGGCCCTGCGCTCCCTGCCCGCCTGTGCCGTGTTGTTCTGTGGTGTGCGCACGGCACAGCCCCCGTTGGGCACGCGATCGCGGCTTAAAAGGCGGCAGCCCTGGGCCCGCGCTGCGCGCACGGCCTGCAAAACGAAAGGCACCCGCAAACCAAGAACACTCTATCGCACATACACACACAGACTTCCAGCTTCCTTGCCCAAGCATTCAAACAAACAGAGCCATGAGCGGACAGGCACTCAAGCGGCGGTCGGCGCACGTGCGCAAGAGCGACATCCGCGTGGTGGACGGCAGCGAGGGCCGGCGGCTGGCGGCGTTCAGGCCGGCGGCGAGCGTGGGCAGCGGCGACGCGCACGACGTGTGCTACCAGCGGCTGACGGGGTGGCTGGCGATGGTGCAGAGCTACGCGGCGTACTTCCGCAGCATGGCGGCGGCCGAGCTGGACGTGGCCACGGTGTACGCGCGCATCGGCGACACGCTCAAGGTGCCGGTGCACGAGGGCGCGCTGTTCGCCGGGCCGGACGGGCCGGACGGGCCGGACGCAGGGGGCGTGCAGGCGGCGGCGTGGCAGCTCAAGGCGCTGCAGCAGCAGATGGTCGAGGCGCACGGGGCGGTCAGCCGGGCGGCGCAGCAGGGCGCGCTGGCCGAGATGGACGCGCTGCACGCCGAGCTGCACGTGCTGCGCGCGTCGTACGCCGCCGCCGTGCAGCCGCTCTTCGCCGAGCTGACGCAGTGCGCCGAGCGCGCACGCCAGCGGCAGCAGGCCCTGGCCTCGGCGCTGGCGCATCGGCAGGCAGCGGCGGCGGCGGCGCGCGACCCGTTCATCGTGCGGCTGGAGGTGGCCGCGCTGCGGCGCAAGCACGCGGAGCTCCGGCGCCGGCTGCAGGCGCAGACGCGCGCGCAGATGGGCGTGCTGGCCGAGGCGGAGCCCAGGGTGGCCGGGCGCGTCGCCGCGGCGGTGGCGCAGTTCGTCGGCGCGCTGGGCGGCGCGCACAGGCTGGTGGGCGCAGCCGCCCGGCGCACGCTGGCGGCCGTCGGGCGCGTCGACGCCGACGCCGAGTGGCCCCGGTTCGCCGGGCGCTTCGGCGCCGCGCTGCACGCCGTCTCGGCGCCGGCCATAGGCGAGCCGTCCGAAGAAGATGGAGACCCTGACGCCGACGCGGAGGTGCTGCGGCAGGGCGTCGTGGCGCTGCGCGAGGCCGGCCCGCTGTTCCGCAGCACGTGGCAGAGCAAGTTCGGCGTGCTGACGCGCCACGGGTTCTTCCACGTGTTCCGGTCGCAGGGCGACGTGGCGCGCGGCGCGCCCGAGACGTCCGTCTACCTGCCGCACGCGCGCGTCGCCCGGGCCGCCGCCACGCTGCAGCTCAGCGCCGGCTCAAAGTTCAGCCGCTGCCGCGTCGTCATGCAGGACGCGCCCGACAGTCTGCTGCGCTGGCAGGGGCTCATGGAGAGCGTGGGCGGCAGGGCGGTGCAAGGCGGGGCCAAGCGGGCGCCGGTCGGGTGCGCCGCCGGCCTGGCCACGCCGCCCGACTCGAGCGGCGACGAGGCGTCGCCGTGCACGTCGCCGCGGCGCTTCCAGTTCACGCCGACGCGTCTGCCGGCAGCGCAGCGGCAGCACGCGCAGCCGCAGCCGCAGGCGTCGCCGCTCCACATATACATGCGGCCGCTGGGCGCCACGCCCCTGCGGCCGTCCTCGCCCTCGCCCTCGCCCTCGCGGGCCGGCGACGCCACGGGCTACGACACGTACTCGCCGACGTTCTCCTCCGCGTCCGCGTCCGCGTCCGCCTCCGCCTCAGCCTCAGCGCCGCCTTCGCCCTCGCTGTCGCCGTCGCCGGGGCAGGCCGCGGCGGCCGAGGCGCTGTTCGGGCGCGCGCGGCCGGCGTCGCTGTGCGCCGAAGGCTTGGCCTGGCGGCCGGCGCCGCTGGGCGTGGCCGGGGCGCGCAAGCCGGCGTCGCTGTGCGCCGAGCGGTCGGGCGACTACGCCAGCCACATCTGGCACGCCGACGTGCTGCACGTGCCCGACCCCTCCGCCGCCGCAAACACTAATCACACGGCCCTGGCGCTGCTCGACCCGGCCAACCCGTACCTGGGCGACTTCTTCGCGCGCCGCGGCACGCGCGCCGCACGGTCGAGCACCGCCAGCTCGGCGCTGCAGACCACGCTGTGGCGCGACAGCAGCGAGGCGCACTCGCTCGTCGGCCCGGCGGACCCAACGCCGCCGCAGATGATGGCCGCGGCACAGGCGCACACGCCGCTGTGGCGCGCCAGCTGCTCGACCAGGTCGCACGTGAGCGTGGCCGCTGCGTCGATGAAGGCCTCGCCGCCGCCGCCGCAGCGCCAGCAGCGCCTGGCCGTCGGGCCCTGCCGCCCGTCGCCGCGCACGTCGCACGACCCGATCCCCGAGTGATCGCGTAAAACGGAAGATGCTCCGGCAGGCGTAATCGTGACGTAAGCTGCTACTGGCACAATCCCACTTTTCCCGGTGATCGTGGCCTGCGATCGGGAACGGCCGCTGCTGACTCACATCGTGTATGCGCGCTACCATGATGAGGTCTCACAGTCGGCCAGCCTGGCCTGGCCCAGAGCGCCGTGTCCATATCCATATAAAGCGCGCGCTCGCCGCCGCCTGCCCGCCCCTCGCTTTTTCCTTTTCTTCTTTTTTTTCTTATCGATTCGCAACTGTGTCTTCTGAATACCACTAGCAACTCGTCCGTCATGTCTGGCCAAAAGTAAGATCCGAGGTTCTTGGTTATAAAGGACATGCGGCACACACACACCACGCGCGCTGTGCCTCTCCATCTCAACCACTGATAGCTTATCGACACACGATCTTTCTCCCCCGTAGGTCCATCCTTCTGCTCGGCTCCGGCTTTGTCGCCGAGCCCTGTCTCGAGTACCTCATGCGCAGCGGCAACAACCGCGTCACCGTGGCCTGCCGCCGCGCCGAGAAGGCCCGTGAGCTCAGCGACAAGTACGCCGGCGCCACCGGCGTCAGCCTGGACGTCGAGGACGACGCCGCGCTCGACGCCGCCGTCGCCGCCCACGACCTGACCATCAGCCTGATCCCCTACACGCAGCACGCCCGCGTCATGAAGGCCGCCATCAAGGCGCGCAAGCACGTCGTCACCACCAGCTACATCTCGCCCGCCATGGAGGAGCTCGACCAGGCCGCGCGCGACGCCGGCATCATCTGCATGAACGAGATCGGGCTCGACCCCGGAATCGACCACCTGTACGCCCTCAAGATCATCAACGAGGTCCACGCCGCCGGCGGCCGCATCACGTCGTTCGAGTCGTTCTGCGGCGGCCTGCCTGCGCCCGAGGACAGCAACAACCCGCTCGGCTACAAGTTCAGCTGGTCCGCCCGCGGCGTGCTGCTGGCCCTGCGCAACACCGCGCGCTACTGGCAGGACGGCAAGCTGGTCGAGATCGACGGCAAGGACCTGATGGACTCGGCTCGCCCCATCTACATCTACCCCGCCTTCGCCACCGTCGGCTACGGCAACCGCGACTCGAGCCACTACCGCGAGCGCTACAACATCCCGCACGCCCGCACCTGCGTGCGCGGCTCCATGCGCTACCAGGGCTTCCCCGAGTTTGCCAAGACCCTGGTCAACATGGGCTTCCTCGACGACACGCCGCAGCCGCACCTGGCCGCCGCCGCCGACGCCGCGCCGCTGCCGTGGAACGCCGTCACCGCCCAGCTGCTCGGCTCCGCGTCGGCCGAGCCCGCCGCCTTGCTGGCCGCCATCGAGGCCAAGATCGACACACAGGACCCCGAGGCCCGCAAGCGCGTGCTGCACGGCATCAAGTGGCTCGGCATCACCTCGCCCGACGTCGCCGCCATGCGCCGCGGCACCTACCTCGACGTGCTCTGCGCCCGCCTCGAGGAGCTGATGATGTACGGCCCCGGCGAGCGCGACATGATCCTGCTGCAGCACAAGTTCGAGGTCGAGAACGCCGACGGCTCGACCAACACCCGCACCTCCGTCACCCTGATGTACGGCGAGCCCGACGGCTTCTCGGCCATGGCCAAGACCGTCGGCGTGCCCTGCGGCATTGCCACCCAGCTGATCCTGGACGGCAAGATCACCGCCACCGGTGTCGTTGCGCCGATGACCCCTGATATTTACCAGCCCATCATGGATCTTCTGCCGTCGGAGGGTATTAACGCCGTGGAGGAGACTCTGTAAAGTAGCTTTTAAGGCGCGAATGCGCCCTTTTTAAGTACACTGCTTTTTTTACAAGATGCAAAGTAGTGTTGTTCAAGCAATCAAACCATATGGACTTCTATTGATATGAATGAGAATGGAATTGTGCATGCCCACGCAGTCAATGTTACGCCGAAGACCAGGGGATGTCGCCATGCAGCACGCTCTTGAACACTGGATAACCTGAGGCCGATACCTCCTATCTACTGCTCAAAAGTTAATTGAGAAGCGGGTTTAGTATATCTTAAAGTATAATATAACAACTAGCCATGACTATACAAACGCCCGTTTCCTTGGAGATACAGCAAGTATCATATTTAAAAGTAGTGTGCATATACCTACAAGATGGGCATCCGCGTTTTTCTTTCTCGTTCATTCATCGATCCATTCTATTTTCGTTTGTATTCACTTCAAAGTACTATACCAATCAAAGCTGAATAACATTCGTGCCACGGTGGTACCGCGTGCACACATATAACGCATACTTACAATTACGACTGGCTAGCGATGCAGACATCAGACTAGAAACAAGCCGCGATTACCAAATGTTTGGGCAAGTCACTATGGTAGTCCGCCTACATGAAAGTACAATGCGATGCTATCTGCGGACAATCGCGCCTAAAGTTGAGCGGGGGCGGTTGGTGTCTCTGAGAATGTGGCAACCGTGGCATGGTAATTCTGATGACAAAATCTGAATCCTAACATGATCCTGGCAATTCAGTGATGGATGGTTGTTTAATCAGCAGATGACATGCTTGATCGACATCGTAATTGATCACCACTTACAAAAATTACATGTGTATATAACATCCATGCCATTTTGGTCGTCGGGCACTGGCAACGACCGTGTGTGAATCGATGCTGTCAAAAGTGGTGCGCTCTGTCTGCAACATGGTAACGGCCACTTTCTTGATCACAGTTTGTGCTTTAGTCTAAGCGTAGCACTTGGCGGACACAAGGTCGTTGGCAGCTGGCAGGTCCTGTGCGGCAACTAAGTTGCGCAAACGACGCTTATCCGTTTGCATCTGCTTGACAACAGCCATTCAGGCTTGTTGTAGCATCAATGCAGCGCCTTGTGTTTGGCTTGCAGTGTGTGCACCGTCGCCTGCTTTTTTGTTACACTTGCCGTTGTTGGTCTCACGCGCTGCTTCCAGCTACGCTATCGTGTGCAGCACTATCCAGACTGACCATGCAGAAACACCAGCCACATCCGTATGCTACATAATGCGCCACACCTTTTCCATATTGTAAGACATCATTGCGTTTACCATGGCATGGCGGAGCGCCGGCGCAATGTACAGGTTATCTAGGCACACCAAGTTGTACAATTGAGGCTGTTGCAGTGCAGATACTCTACTCATTACTGACCGGCACTCACAGTCGTCATCATGATATTGCAGAGCAGACCGCTGCCGACGCCTTCAATGCTGCGCTGGTCGGCATCCCCGACGACGCCCACCCGCCCGCCATGGCCGACCCGCCAATGGCCTGGCTGCGCCAGCGCATCGAGGCACTGTTTATTTGGCCATTGATGCTAGGAACTCTTGATCTGGCGGAAGATGAGGCATCCGCTTGATATTAGTAAGACGCGGTAGCGTCGTTCAAATAATACTATGACAAGATACGGCGGTAGGCATTCAGACAAAGAATCGATGTGAGACGGCGTTGGCCATTCGTAAAAAGTAACAATATGACCTAGTACTCAATTAACAGATTTCTAAAGACGCGAGGCGTCGCTAAAGTAAGGAAACGAAAAGGCACGGCGTTTGGTGTGTAGACAAGGGATCGATGAAAACTACCGTTAACGGTTCAGGTGGTGGAAGAGAGATGAGCCAGTATTTAGTACCAATAACCCTGCAACTAAAGGATTGATATGAACTATTGTTGAAATGAATGAAAAGAAAAGAATGATAAGAAATGACTAGAAGAGAAAGAAAAAGTGATAAGAAATGAGTAGAAGCAAAAGAAAAGAATGAATGTACACGCATTCGGAGTATACAAGCCGGTGCAAGTCAGTACGAATAGGCCGCTCTGGCAGCCTCGCCATGCCTGCCAGAGGTGCTGATAAACGCCTCGATGCTCTCAAGCCGGGCGCGCCAATCGAAGCCGATGCGTGGCGCCTGGCCGTCCAGCTCCCGCCCGTGTCTGCTCAGGCGAGCGGAAGGTCTGGCATCGGTGGCGCCGGCCTCGTCCTTGTCCATCTTTGCGGTCGAGAGCGCGGGTGATGGCTGGCCGCCAATAGCCGCGCCAGTGCAGTAGCCGCCACTGCTGTGCTCAGC
>JANBOJ010000157.1:0-36755 GCA_027574685.1 Coemansia erecta
CTACGTTTGGTCAGCAGAGCACATCGGGCGTCTCATTGTTTTTTCCCTAGTTCATTTTATTAGTTACGAAATCAGTTCATCATTCAAGTCAACACTAACGGCGGGCAGCAGCGAGAGAAGGATGATAAGTGTGTAAATCGTGGTTATGTTGGAATGGTGCCAGCAAAGATAATCTTTGTTCGTGGATAGAAATATTTAGTGTGGTCAGCCTGTCAGCATTTGGTGCAGCTTTCGGAGGAGAGCGGGTTAGGCGGGCATGGCGTGCTCGTGGCGATGCTAACGCTTGGGCTCGACTTTACCACACTATCGTCAGTGTTGTGGCGTATCGACGCAGGTGCCAGTGCAGGCGTGGGTGCCGGCGTGGACACTGCTCCAGTATAGACTGTCGGCGCCGGTGGCAACGACTCGATATTGGGTGTCTGCGTTTCAGACGCCAGAAATGTCGCAGCAGCAGCCGATGCCGGACTGAACGATGCCATTGTGTTCCGAGGACTAAGCTGGCTCTCGCGGTAGAGCGGCGACATCAACATAAGCAACTGCTCGCACTCGTCCTTGATTGCACCGGCCTCATCGGCGATGCGTTGGAGACTGGCCGGCGCAACGCCAACAACCGATCGTCGCCGAGACTTGCGCTGCCGCGACAGAGAGAACTTCATTAGTGCCCGCGGGCTCGTCGGCGACAGTCCACTGACAATGCTGCATCCGTCGTAGCTTGTGCGCGGCGTCGTGGGCTGATTCAGGCCCGGGGAGAGTGGAGACGAGGGGAACTCGTCATACACGCCGTCGGCGCTGACACTCGGCCTACTCTCATGCTCCGCATCTGGCTGGTCGATGCCTCGCCGTGCCTTGTCCCATGCATCCTGGACATACAGCGAGTACTGCTCCCAGTCGCTGAATGCTAGCATGATGGCGCGCTTCTTGCTCAGCGTCAGCCTGTTCTCGACGCTGCCCAGGGGAATGTTGTCGTTGTCCATGATTGTAAGCAGCGCCTCGGCCTGCCGCCAGAGCTCCCACAGCCGCTCCTCCTCTATCGACGGCTCGATCGATCCGGCTGGCTCGCGAACCGCGCTGGCAAAAGAGGATGTGCCAACCTGAATACCGCGATCAGGAAGCTCGAACACAAGACAGCGGAGAATCGACGGGCGCAGCCGGGCCAGTGCGCTGCTAAGGTCGCTAATCTGCATAAGGTACTTCTCCTGCTGCAGGATGCGGTGCTGTGCCTCCAGCACGCCGCGGTCGATGGCCCGGTCCTTGAGCCGGCCGCCGACGTCCAGACGATAGGGTAGCCGCCGCGATACCGGGCGGTCTGACGAGCGCCGCCAGGATGACGGCGAGCTAAAGTCGGAGTTCCAGTCGCTGCTGTCGTCGGGGAGCACGTGGACGGCAATCTCGGGGTTGGTCGTGAGCATAATCTCGTCGTCCGACACGGTGTGCTGCGCCACCTCGATCTCAAGCTGCTTGGCCAGCGGACTGCTGATGTTGATGGACGATATCGACTTGCGTGGCGACCGTGGCGTGCGCAAAAAACGCTGCAGCCTCGGCTCTGACAGCGACACGGGAATGGCAGACTTGCCAGGCGTTGGGGCAGAGTTTGTCGTCCGGGCAGTGTTGACGTGATCCGTACTTGCGTCAGCGTCCATATCGGTGTCAACCTCCTCCACGTCGGCGTCCGCGTCATCGAGGCTTGGCGAGTCTGCGCCAGCTGGGGCTGGCGCAGCCATCGACCCAGCGATTTCTGCATGCAGGTCGTCAATTGCTGGAATCACTATTTTCTTTGACGATGGCGTCGATCTCAGCTGCACTATTGTGCCTTTGTCAGCTCTCTGCGCCCGCGGGTGCGTCTGCGCGACGTTCTGCCTCGACGAGCCATCCAGTGCCGGCAGCTGCCGTGGGTTGCGGGCAAGTCCGCCCTGGTCTGACTTTGCCGTTGTCAGCGGCGGCGGCCCGGCAACAGCAAACTCGCTGCGTGTCCGCTGTGCGCTGAGCGTGATTGCCCGGTTTGGTTTGCGCGAACGCATATACCCGCCGTCGAAGCTAGCGCTACTTGTGCTGCTGCTTGGCGTCATGCCTACGTCTGCCGCCGCGCTGGCTGTCGCGCGAATGCCCAGCGCGTGTTCGTGCGACACGCTCGAGCCGGTGCGGCGGTGTGTCTGGAGCTTTCTCCTGAGCAGCCGGAACACGGACCGGTGTGTTGGCACGCATCCTCTCGTGTCATCGTCAGTTTGGTATGCTTGGCGCATCGCCGCCTCTGTCTCGCCCACCTCCTCCTCTTCTTCTTCCTCCATATCAATGGCTTCGCTAAAGTGCAGCTGTAATGACTGGTTCTGCTGCCGATGGTGCTGACTGGTGGGAGAGCTAGACGACGGGCCGTACGTGGCAGCGCTATGGACGCCCGCATCGCTGTCGGCCTTTACAGACAGTCCTGAGCGGTTTGGTTGCCGCGCCGGCTCTGTGAAATGTGCCCTCTGCTCGGGCATTCTGAAAAGTAAAGACCGCGCCCGACGTATACAGTTGTTTTCTACGCGTCAAAGACCGCACTGTTGTGGAGATATAAAAAAGCAGATAATGCGAAACGCGACTGAATAATGTTTATACTAACAGAACGAGGAGCGTAAGAAAGAGGAAGAGAAAAACAAAAGAGGAGAAACTGCAAATGTTTGGACGGAGAAGAAAAGGAAGGTGGTTGCTTCGGCGCTGCCTCCTAATGAAGGCAGGAGAGAAGGGAGAAAATTGTCGAATTCAAAAGCAGCGCGCTAAACAATAGAGAAGAGAAGTTGGTCAGCGTGAATAGCATTTACTCGCAAAGGTGGTTAATGGGCTGCATAAAATACGGCGCGATGCTTTTGCTCGAGTCGGAGTTTCCACCCTTTTCACTGTCTTTTTTTTTGTCTCGGCCTCGCACCGTTGCTATCACGCTGGCTTGTGCCAGCTTGCCAGTCACCATCAACAGCGACACACACACACACTTCCTTCTCTAATGTGACTCCCTGTTCGGCGGGCGGTTGCTGGTCAGAGCAGCCAAAAGGGGAAGGATCTACCCTCGCCTGAAATAAAATTTTGCCTCATTTGCAGCACCTGCAAGATGCGGAAGTCGAAAATTTTATGAATTGCCAATGTTTTTGCAGCTCCTACAGCGGAAGAGCGAGAAAAAGAAATCACCACGAAAGGTGTTATTTTCTCTTATACGGCCACAACACACTCGCCTTGGCAACGGACCGGCTCAGGCCAGCATCCACTTCTGTTTATTTTGCAAAAATAGCGCAAAGAGCTGCACATCCAACGCACAAAGAAACAGACCGATTGTTTTCAAAGCAACCGCTGATGCTGCCTGTTAGAAACCAGAAAATGAATTTGTGGGTGGTCATTGGGCTTCTGACGATACCGTCCGCTCCTGGAGCCTGGCATGGTCTCCCAAATAAGGACATTCACAATGGTGCTGCCCACACTATTTCCTTGATTGTTATACAAGACTGCTTGTGTGCTGTGCTGACATTGTCCATTCAGAGCGTTTGAGCTTGGGTGCAAATATCCAAAAGAGAGCTGGGTTGGTTTGTACGATTTATGTATTTTTTGTCTTTGAATTAAAGCGCTTTTTCTACTTTTGTGGGAAAGTGGATTTGGCCTGTTTAAAAGAACAAGAACAAACGCAAAAGAGTCGCAAAATTAATGATACATCGTTATTGCCTTTTGTCAGTCTATGAAGAAAAGGATGTGAATAAATTAAAAATAAAGCTTGAGCACATGTATAGAATGCGAAATATAAATGTTGCAAGCCGGGGGACTTTATTCCATGTTCCCCTTTCTCTCGTTCTCTATCTTTTCATTTTCGTGGTTGCATCTCATTTATTCGTGCCTATATTTTTTTTAGTTGAAACTTCTGTTAATAAAAATGACTCGCTTATACAGGCCAGATTACGTTCCGAATGAATCGGCGGGTTACAGCAAATGGTCACTCTCGCGCTCATCATCGCGCACATCGTCACCCTTGTCGTCACGTACACCATCGCCAACGCGAACACCACAACAGCACCGCTATTCTCCACAGATAGCGCACTATTGCTGTAGCTCACCTAACCATTCAATCGAAAATCTTGCCATCGACCGTATTCCCAGGAGAGCCAATGCCAAGGCTATACTAATTGCAGAGCTAATCCACGAAAACTGGAGAAAGAACAGCGGCTATGCCACGCGTGTCAAGCCAGTTCGCAATGACATCAAATGGATATCCATGTACGGAACGACATGTGATATTCAAAACACCACTTTTAAACGTCTGCCAAGTGACTGGAAAAGAGATAGCTATGAGTGTGCTGTCCATGCAATTGAGATTGTTACGGATGTCCAAGATGTTGACATTGCAAGTGCGCTGCTTCACAAAAAATGGCTTGAGCATCACCAATCGGCCGATCCTCATCTGAAAGTGCCGTTCCACGAGCTAAGTGCCAAGGAACAGGACAAAAACAGATATATTATACGTCTTGTGCTGGAATATATGGTATAATACACTTCGGCCAGACTATGCCCAATAAAGTGATTTTCACCCGCGAAAAACAGATTCCCAATGAAAAATAACGATCTTGTGCGGGATAGGGGTAGAGCATGGCAGCAGAAAGGCATGTAGTTTTTCGATGAGTGTGCGCATGTCGGCAAGAGTAGACCAGATGTCGGGAAATGGCGGTGTGTCGTCGAGTGTAATTTTAGTGAAGAAGAGGAGAGAAGCAGAGGGTGGAACGAGTCGGGGCGATGTCGCAGGAAGATGTGTCGTTTTCCGAGGAGTGTGCGTGATACAAGGAAAGAAGAATAAGAGAATAAGGAGGGTAGAAGAGGGTAGAGTTGGTTAATAGCAAGAACTTTACAGTGTGTGAAGGATCAATAGAGCAAGTTGTTGTATACTTACAGCATAGCTTGACACATCCACCATTTCTGGTGGAGGACTGTGTAGGGCAAGCAATAGCCGCCCTGGATAAGAGTTAATAAAGAAGAGGTGCCAGCCTGCAGCAACCATCTACTGTCACATCCGCCAGGTAACGTAATGCTTTTTCAGCACGGCACATGTGACTGAGCAGATGGCAGCCTAAACACAGGCTGGCCTCGAGATGGAATAGATAAAGCAGAGTTAGTTCGAGATAGGCGAGTTGGGCTGTTGTGTATGTGTGTGTTCTGAAGGTGTGAATATATTAGGTATCCGAATGAGAACGAGATGTGGATGAGGTTGGAAAGATTGAATGGGCGCTGAGGGATGTTGGGTTTTTATAGGGAGGGAGGGAAGAACATTTGTTTGTGGTAAGAAAATGTGTGTGAAAGTGAAGAAAATGATTATATGTTTGCATTATGCTGATGTGTGTGTAATATGGAGTATGTTTTAGTGTAGAGAAACTGCTTGATCTGCAATAAGACAGATATCACTCTGTTACAAAAAACCCACTAATCCTGAGACAAGAAATAATGAGGCTACTGACACAGAACATGGAGACTATCAAGATCGAGATAGCTATGAAAGTTAGTAGCAATAATTGCAGTGGGTATGGTGGCAAACAGCGGGGAAGCAGTTGAGCATTTGGGTAGGCAGCAATTTATATTATTTTATTTTATTTTATTTATCGAGCCATTAAATTAGAATTACTTTGTATATTCTGTTAACCATTAGTATCTAATGTCTGAATGTCTGATGTGAGTTATAGTACATCGAGGCTTGATTTTGTCATTGATTTTCTTCCTCTTAATTTATTGGCCCAAATCTGGCCGTTGTGTATATCGACGTATCAAAGGGGTTTAGTTGTGAACTGTAAAACTATATCCTCAAATGTTTGTTTCATGTGGGAGGGTATAAACACATATGTGCGTATTTATGTGTTAGCATTTCGCCCAATTTTCAATGTTAATTTTTTTTTTACCTTATCACCGCATCGACTCTAAACGTGCCCCTGCTTCATTCCACTTCTTTTTAAATAAAACATTTCTATCAATTTGGCATATACAAAATTTTATTAGGTAGACACACTACTTCTTCTTCTTGTCCTTTGTATGTTCGAAATAAAAGCTCATCTCGGTAATCGATACCTCTGCACTTGCCTCCTCGTCGTAGTCATACCACTCACGCTCAGTCAGATCGATGTCAAACGATGTAGACGAATCGGCGCCCTTAGCGACCCAGCCATCACGTGGCTCAAACGCGACAGGTTCAAGTCCGCGCCATTCCATATCCAGAACCGACTTTTTGGTTTCGCTGTCTTCTGCAGTGTACGGCACTGGGTCGCTGATAATCGACACCGAGCCCTCACGCTTACAGTTCTTGCACCGCATTACCAGATTTGCTTCGCCGCGGCTGCCAGAGACCTTGTTCTGAGTGTCGGCCGCAATTGTGATTGAGTTCTTGTCAACCTCATGGCAGCTCATGCATTTGATTTTAAAATTCCAGCTGTGGTCGTCCTCCGCAGGGCGCAGGTTTGTCACGTTGTTTAGTTCTGCCTTGAATACAAGCGATAGTTTAACCATTTTGACAGCGTATTTGCGAAAACACAGGAATTACTAAGAGGGGTTTGGCAAAGAGAGTGAGAAAGAAGGCTGACAGCTTCTCATGCATCATCATTCGCTGCAAAATCAAGCAGTTAGATCTGACGATCGGTAGCCATGCCGCCAAATGAGCTGGTTCCAGCAGTAGCAAGTTTATCTAGATCTTCTAAACTAAGGATAAAAATTCGGTGCTTTACTGAACAGTCTGCTTGATGCACTCGGCCAGAATGGCCGCACCCTTCTTGATGTCCTCGATGCTGGTGTTGAGGGGAGGAACCAGACGCACAGTGTTGCCGCCAGCGGAAACAAGAAGCAAGCCCCGGTCGCGCGCAAGGTTGACAACAGGAGTTGGATCACTGCTAAGCTGAATGCCGCGCAGAAGACCCGTTCCACGAACCTCAACCACAGGGCCGCCGATAAGTTGTGCCAGCGCGCTGGTCAGCTCCTGCTCAAGAGTCTCGCCAGCAGCAGCCACATGGCTAAGCAGCTCAGGCGTGTTTATGTGGTCAAGCACAACACAGCCGGCACGGCATGCGAGCGGGTTGCCACCGAACGTCGTGCCGTGGTCGCCGACCTTGATCATATCGGCAACCCTGTCACTAACTAGTATTGCGCCGATGGGTATTCCGTTTGCCAGCGGCTTCGCCATTGTAACAATATCCGGGCTGCAGTCCTCCGGGTAGAGCTGGTGGGCCCAGAGCTTGCCTGAGCGACCCAGACCACACTGGATTTCGTCATAGATCAGAAGGGCGCCGACCTGGTCACAGCGACGACGCAGTGCGCGCAGGAAGTCGACATGGGCTGCATGGATGCCACCCTCGCCCTGAATTGGCTCAACGATCACAGCACAGGTACGCTCGTCAATAAACGTGCCTAGCTCGCGCGTGTCGTTAAACTTCATCGTCTGCACACCCGGAATCAGCGGTGCAAATGGTTTCTGGTACTTTGGATTCGCGGTGACGCTCAGTGCGCCCATCGAGCGGCCGTGGAATGCGCCGGTGAACGATACGATACCGCTCTTGAGATTGGGATCGCCGCGGAGAGCCTCAGAAGCAGTCTTTCCTAGAATGCCCTGCTCGGCAACAACCTTGCCGTACTTGCGGGCAAACTTGAGTGCGCCCTCGTTTGCCTCAGTGCCCGAGTTTGAGAAGAAGACGCGGGCTGACGCATCCGATCCGCTGCTGCTCTTTGCGTATATTCCCTGAGACCCCTGCGGATACGACTCTAGAGTCGCGCTGACAATCTTCTGGGCCAGTTTGGGAGCCCACTCGTTGTGGTAGAGATTCGAGCAATGAACAAGCTTTGCAGCCTGATCAGAGACGGCTGCAGTAACATCGGGGTGGCTGTGGCCGAGACCGACGACTGCAATCCCGGCAGTGAAATCGAGGTACTCCTTGCCATCAGTGTCGTAGACGTAGCTGCCCTTGCCGTGCGAAAGAACAATCTCGGGGCGGGAGTATGTGTTAACCATAAATCTCTGGTTGCTCTCAGCAGCCTGCTTGGCGACCGAGCCCTGGTTCATCAGGACACTCGCTGCGCGATAACCACGGATCGACGACGCGGGTCCTGCAACATACCGAGCACTAGCACGTGCGCCAGCGGCGGAGAGCGCCTGAACACCCTTTGATCTAAAGAGCAGCGAGTACATTAGAGACGACAAGCAGACAAAAGGAACAAAAATGAATTAAAAAGGATTGATCGCAAGAGAGAAAGAAGGGAAACAGTGCCAAGTTGGCAGCACGAAAGCGCGCATATATGCTTGATCGTGAGTCACGAGCTCTGCTTGGCATGTCATCTTCTCACGCACAAAGTGACAGCCCAGTGTAGATGACAGTCATATCTAGCTAATCCGTGGTGACACACACACACACACACACACACACACTATCATCTCTGCTCCCAAAGAACCGCAGTCCTTGATGATGCTTCACGCTAGTTCCTTCGAATGTGACTGCGAACGGTATCTCTGGCTCAGCACATGATGTTTGGATCAGCCATATGTAATCACCATGATCTGATCTACTAATTATTTGCAAAAAAAAGTTTCGTGGCAGAGCTCAACTTTTTCTTCCATGCCGAAGTCGGTAGCCGTTCTCCCTTTTCAACTCGTTACTTTTCTGCACTGAATTCGTCTCTCTTACATTCTAGACATGGTTCCCAAAAAGCACAAGAGCAAGCGCTTGACAATCAAGCAGCAGAAAAAGATCCACACGCGGGCCAGAGAGAAGCACCGCAAGGACAGACGCGAGGCCAAGAAGAACCCGCAGCGCAAGAAGATCAAGAAGGACCCGGGAATCCCCAACCTGCTGCCGTTCAAGGACAAGGTTCTGAAGGAGATTGAGGACCATCGCGAGGCAGTCAGGGAGGAGAAGCAGAGACAGAAGGATGCTCGGAACCAGCTTCACAACAACAACCGCAATCTGGATGTCACTCCAAAGACTCTTGCCGAGCTTGCAAGCGATGCACAGAGGCGGGATGCGGCTTATGAACTGGAGCACGATTCAGATGCAGAAATGGATGTTGCCGAGATTGCTGAGGGAGCAGTTGTTGGTCGGCGGGACAACTCGAAGCGTGCGTACTACCGTGAGTTCCAGAAGGTTGTGCAGCATGCCGATGTCATTCTTGAGGTTCTGGATGCCCGCGACCCGCTCGGCACACGCGCGCCACAGATCGAGCGTATGATCATGGATGCTGGTGCCAACAAGCGCATTATCCTCATTCTGAACAAAATCGATCTTGTTCCTCGCAGCGTCGTCGAGAAATGGCTCACCTATCTGAGACACGAGTTCCCGACCTTGGCGTTCAAGGCCTCGACACAGGAGCAGCGGCGGAACCTGGGCCAGGCTGTTTCGGGCAGCAAGAAGGCCGTGACGCTAACTACATCCGAGTGCGTCGGTGCCGAGTCGCTGATCCAGCTGCTCAAGAACTACTCCCGCAACCAGAAGATCAAGACCTCGATCACTGTCGGAATCATCGGGTTCCCTAATGTCGGCAAGTCCTCGCTGATCAACTCGCTTAAGCGGTCCCGCGTATGTGGTGTTGGTTCGACCCCCGGATTTACAAAGTTTGTCCAGGAGATCCAGCTCGACTCTAAGCTCAAGCTGCTCGACTGCCCGGGTATTGTATTCAACAGCCCCGTCAAGTCCCAGAAGCTGGACAAGACCGCTGTTGCCGAGATGATGCTGCGCAACTGTGTCAAGGTCGAGCTCCTCGATGACCCCATCGCGCCGGTCGAACTTATTATTAGTCGCTGCAATCCTCAGTCCCTCCAAGTTATGTACAACGTCCCCGCGTTCATGGGCACTCGCGACTTCCTTGTTCACCTTGCTCGTCAGCGTGGTCTGCTGAAGCGCCAGGGCATTGCCGATCTGAACAGTGCTGCCTTGATTATCCTGAACGACTGGAACAAGGGCAAGATTCCCTACTACACCCTGCCTCCCGGGATGTCCCAGAACACTACATCCGGAAGAACCGCCGCAGGCGATGCTGCCGCTGCTCACGGTGCTGAGCGTGCTGTTGTTGTCAGTGGATGGGCCAAGGAGTTTGATATCGATGCCCTCATTGGCGACATTGACTCCAAGACGTTGGCTGATGCTAATGTCGACAGTGCAGATAGCCGCAATGCCGTTGTTATGGAGGGTCGGACCGTTGTTCAGGATGCAGAGATGCAGATGCAGATGGATGCCGGCAGTGACGATTCAGAGTCAGACTACGAATCTGATGATGGTGTTGACGACGACGACGACGACGCTATGGAAGAGGATGAGGAAGAGGCGCCCTCTGCAGCCACCACCTATATTGTCGACCTTCCAAAGACGGTAAAGACCAAGGCAGCCGCCCGCAGTACTGAGAAGGATGTGGCTATTCAGCCCGCTGTCAGCAGCAGCAGCGCCATAAAGGCAGAGCAGCGCAAGCTGAAGAAGAAGCAGGCTAAGCTGGCTGCGAGGGCACAGGCCAATGCAGCTAACGCCATGGTGGCCGACGAGTCCGACGATGGCGACGGCGATGACAGCTATAACTTTGGCACGTACTTTAAGCCGTCAGAGACAGCTGATGCTATTGATTCTGACTCGGACGACGATCTTTAAAATAGCTCACTTTTTCCAGTATATTCTCGAGATATACAGCTGAATTTATATAATTCAATCCTCCATTTAATTATATCATTTACCCTATCTATTTGGTATCGGCTTGTCCCAATTCGGGCGCATGGTAAACTCTTGTCAAGTTTATAAAAATGTTACTTGATTGAGCTATCAAGTCTCAACCACGCGTAGCACATACAAAATATATTGTTTAAAATTGATTGCACAAGTCAATTCAGTAAATAAAATCATGCTTTCTGACATGTTCCTTGGGCACAAAAGATATGCATGGTGATATGACTCGGTTAGTATTGTTGTAATGTTCTTCCTGTCTTGTATTCCTTTAATGGATTGCGATCCACAATAACCCGCGATATAATACACAATTTCACTTATAGCACTCATACTAAACACACAACTTGATATTAAGTCTACATTAATAGGACTTGGTCGTTTCCAGCTAGATTGTATTAGACAAGTTCAACTGTACAAATATTTTATTTCTAAATTCCATAGAATAATTACAGTATACATGTGTATTGGCTTAATCTAGGGCATTACTGGTGGTCGGGAAGGTGGCGGGTAGTCTCGCTGGACGTTATAGCCACAGGTTTTGATAAATGAGCCAGTCATTTTATGAGTTTGTTCTGCAGCTGGTAAGCTTTGCAAATATAAGATAATTGAGAAGCGGGTGGTGGGGTTAATTCTATTCTTTGGTGATGTCTTGTTGGTTGCCAACTCTTCCATAATCCAAGGCATATAAATATCACGCTCCGCAGAGTGTTGCGAATGGTATCCATAGATACTACTGGCCAACATTATCTAAAAAGGATATTATACAACAAGAGATCTTGGCGAAGAACGATAGCTTCTAAAAAGAAAGGTGTAGAAATGACTCTAGTACCACGATGGCAAGGATATCGAGAGTGGAATACAGTATAGGGAAGGAAGAAAAGGAAGAGTCGTGTAAAGCCAAGCCTATTTAAAACGGTGCTCTTTTTCTGCTTTACTCGTGCTTCTTAACTAGCCATTCACTGCTGCGCCCCAATTCCTCTTCTCCGAGCCTGCTATTTCACGTCAACAGTGCTCAGAGATGCATGGTCATGAATGCCAAGCAACAAGAGCAAAGAAGAAGCATCGCATGCGTGGAGTCCCAGTTAAGCCAAGCCCAGCGCTGCAAGCTGAGGCAGTTTGTGTTATTATTCTGCGGTCTTTTTTGGAACTTTCGATGATTTTTTTGAAGCCAGCGGCGATGTTTTGAAATGGCATTGAGACAATATTGGTTCTCTGCTTGCTAACTCTTCTATAAAAAAAGTCATTCTTCAGCTGACTCTTGGCGCTAGATTCTCGCACATTTCTAAACGAGAAGCTGTGGCGCTAACAAAGCGTAATATATTCCAGAATTATAAATAATTGACGGCATTGTCAATATTCTGCCTCCCGACCGAAAATGTAAACACACGCGCCAGTCTTGCGATGTGAGTTTGGCTTGAAGAAGAAGCGAATTCCGGAAACAATGTATATTTTAATATATTAGCCCTATCAGCACAACGATAGCAATAGTTATAGGGCTTTTAGCCCTTGTAGTCTTGGCGTCCTTCATAAAGCTGATTTTTCTCTCAGGCAGATCAGCGAGCCACACGTTGCAAAAGTTTACGCGTCCTGATATTGATTGCTGATTCGACATGATCAGAGCACGTTCGTTCTCTTTTACACGTCGAAATATTTTTTTGCTATTATTTATTTGCTTAAATGGCATCTCTTGAAATCGAAAAGGAGTTTGCTGCCGTTGTCGATTCGCAGGACGTGCGCTGGAAGAATGAGGACGCTGGCAGCAAAAGTCTTTCCCGGGCGCGACTGTTCCATCAGCTGGCGACAAAACAGTATGTTATTCGCGTTGCCAAAGATATTTAAACGGCTATTCTGCTTGCACGCAACCTCATTTGGAGTCGTCTCTGCTAATCTCAACACTTTCAATTCAAAACAAACACGCTTATAGGTATGAAAAAGTTCTCAGCGATGCGTTTACAATTAGCGATTCATACAAAAAAGCTGAGGCCGACCGCTGGAGAACCGAATGCAGCACCTGGGATCTCCTCGAGAGGCTCTATTCTCTTCGATTGAACAAGCCCAGTGAAGTCGACGACTCTTTTATGTGCGACGATAGTAGCGAGATGGACAGTGAGCGCATGGTTCCTGAAAGGAGTGCCTCAGTAACAACGACAGACTTTACGCGTGCGCAGGAGCTAATGGCTACAAACAGCCTGCTTTCGGAGTATGTTGAGGTGCGGAGATGGCTCGAGGAAAATGCTCCCGAGTTCCACGCTGTCGAGACTCGCAAGGGGTACCTGTTCTACACACGTAAGAGCATCAGGGATCGCGAGCGCGAGCGTGTAGTCATGGGGGACAAGGCCCCTACGTCAGGCGAAAGCACATCTAGTCGCATGGTCACAGAGGCCGACCCAGACTCGACATCTAGACAGAGAAGAGAGTTGGCATATGAGGATGCAGAGTATGAAACCAGTCTGGTTCGTACACTCTACGAGTATGTAAGACGCGGCCGTGCTGGACATGCCATTGACCTGTGCATAGAAAGCGATGAGCCTTGGCGTGCAGCCAGTCTAAAGGGCGGTCTGCTCTGGCGCGATCCTAAGCTTGAATCCGAGAGCGATATGCCCGTGGATGGCGAAAACAAGGATGTCGATGTGCGTCCAGCCTATCCTGCAGGCAACATCAACCGCAGCCTATGGAAGCAGGCATGTGCTGCACTGGCACAGGACGAGAATAACGATCTCTACGAGCGTGCACTCTATGCAGCCCTGAGTGGCCGTCTGGACGAGGTTGTTCTTGTGTGCGAGAGCTGGGAAGACCATGTCTGGGCATATGTCAACACGATGGTTGAGTCTCAGATTGACCAGGGAATCAAAGACAGCGGTCTCTTGTACACTCCGGCGCAGAGCACATCGCTGGAACATGTTAGAAGCAAGTATCCGCCGATCCGCGATATTAAGCAAGTGTTTGGCTCTCTAAACACACACGAGTCCGATAAGCTGCGCGATCAGGCCAGCAGCCCGTTCCGCCAGCTGCAGGCTGCCATTATTGAGGACGTGCTCTCCGAATATATTGACGAATACGCTCGCAAGCTCAAGAATCAGCAGCTAAGTGAGGACGAAAGCGATATACTGCGGGTGGTTGTACATTCAGTGCTTTACGTGCGCAGTATTGGATTCGCTCTGCCTATCGAAGCTGTCGATATCATCGTCGAAGAATACATTGGTCGCTTGGCTTTGAATGACCGCGAGCTGGTCGCCCTGTATGTTTCGCATCTACAGGCCGACAAACAGACCGAGACGTATGCACGGTTCCTCCAGAAGGTGTCTGATCCGATCTCAGTTCGAATGCATATGCTCAAGCTTGGCGCTGCTCATGGTCTGGACACGGACGCCATTTCCAAGCGCACGACGGAGCTGTGCCTGAGCATGTTTGATCCAAGTACACTGCAGTCAGTTGAGTCAAGCTTTGCACTTGTCGAGCCATCCGAGCCAATAGCTGACCACGAGCATGGCCAGATTCGGTCGATTGAGTGGATAACTAGCAGTCCGCAGCTGTACAAGCACGCGCTTCTTGAAGTATGCCGTCTTGCACGCAGTTTCCTGCTTTTAGGCAGAACAAATGCGGCGACACAGCTGCTCAATTCACTCCCCGAAGATTTTGTCCAGCAGGACTGGCTCAAAAATGTGTATAGTCCAGCCGGTTCGCCAGCTCGCCAGAGCGGTTCAGGGTTTGGCAGCTTGTCGCATCCATCCATCGCTTCCAAAGACGCGATAAACGAGAATGGCTCAGGGATTTCGTCGTACGTCTACGAGTATATACACCTGCTCAGTCTGTGCGATGCCTATGCCCAGTACTCGGCCTGGGCCGAGATGCTCTGCAAACGGCCTGTCGACACAGGGAAGACTGGCGCTCGGCTGCAGATGCAGTGGCTTGAGTGGAAGAATCACATTACAGGTTTGACCGAGCGCTCTGTTACCATGTTTCAGGACAAGCTCCTCGAGGTCGACTGGCTGTCCACGCAGTCACTCTGCATAGGCGACGGCAAAGCCCGCGGCAGATCACGCTGTGACGAGAATACGACAAAGCGGCTTGAGGATCTTGCTCGCCTGCGCGAAATTTATGTCCCCGAGACCGCATTCCGCCTTCATTCGATTCTGTTTGAAACACGCGATGCAGCTCCACAGAACCTCAAGCGCAGCTTTGATCTGGCACAGCTTGTCGCCGACGAGTCCCTAGGAATATACAAGCTGATGGCAAAGCAGTCCCCAAGCGCTCCCCAGGGCCGTTTGGCTTCGTTTGTGGACCTGATGCAGCAGTCAGCATTCGAGATGCTACGGGTTGAGCAGGAGTCGCAGGAGAACATGCCTCCGCTTCTGGATGGCTCGCTCTAACGCTTCAGACACTTTATGTTTGCTCGGCAATTAAGTACTGTTGTTTTTCGAGTGTATGAGAATGGTTAAATGGAAAAGGGAAAAAAGATACTGGTTTCTAGTGCTTCTTGAGGTCTTCTGCAGAGGCAAACAGACCAGCGCGGTACTCGTCACGCTGTGTGCGGGTCATGCCGTGCATCTTGCCCTCAAAGCCGCCCGAGTAGTCGTAGGTGCCCATGGCTGTGGCGAAGAATGCACAGCCGCCAAGGGCAGCAGGGATCGAGCGCTTCCGCACACCAGCAATAAGACCCGCCGCGCACCCAGCAACGGCCGAGTTAACGTAATCGTCCTTTCCGCGGATCTGTGCGGTAGCAGCGTCAACGCCAGCAAAAACACCACCCATAGCAGCTACAAGAAGGGGCAAATCAAGAATCGCTTCAGCAGGTTAGTACGGATGACCCAGGCTGTATACCATTCGAGGCAGTCGCATGGTCTATATGTGGCCCGATGACTACTTACCCATGAAGCCGATGGTGCCTCCATGCTTGGTGAAAACATCGAGAGCCGATCCGCCCTTAGCTGGGCTGTACGCTGTCTGGAAGGCGCTGACAAACAGGCCTAGGCCGGCACCGCCGAGAGTGTACTTTGCCGTCTCCTTCTTCCAATCCTTGGGCTCGTCGTGCTGTGTCTTGTCAACCATTCTGCAAGTGGATTGCTAGCGATTCAGATATATATATAAGGGATTTAAAAGAGAGAAGACATACAAGAAATTCGAATTCAAGAATAAGCTCGTAGCGCGCCGATATGGATCTAAACCACCAAAATCAAGATCTACAGATCAAAGATTTAATGGCTTGAACTGCGCGTCACAGCATGCCCTGCCTTTCTTTCTTTGTGCCGTCTCGATATTTTCCACCTTTTATTTGTAAATGCAACGAATGGCGACTCCACAGCTTAATAAGGAGGCTGGCCTGACAAGGCTGGCGCACGGCTTGCCGAAGCAAAAGCAACAGCTTAAGAATAAGATTGAAAAGTCGGCAGATACAGGCTTGTCGAAGGAAGCTCAGCAAAGAAGACGGAGTGTGGTTAAGGAGAGTGTCCGCACCAGGGCGCAATACGAAGGCTTGTCGCTACGCTGGCAGGAGAAGCTGTCGGATCCTGTGAGCGAGGATCTGCTCGTACAGGCTGCGCGGTACATCACGCCTGACGACTACGACAGCATAATTGAGGAGCGTCTTGCTGGAAACCTGTGTGCCTACCCACTGTGCGATCGCAAGCCAAGGAAGGATCTTCAGAGGTTCCATATATCTCTGGCTAAGCGGAAGGTATTTGACCAGGAGGAACTGCAGCAATACTGTTGTAATCAGTGTATGGTTGGTTCGCGGTTTTACAAGCAGCAGCTATCAGATGAGACGCTGTACATGCGGGGGCGCAACTTCAAGATTGACATTATTGTTATGCCTCTCAGCTACGGCGAAGAACAGAAGCCCGGTGAGGCACTGGCCAAGGCCATCGGAGGTGCCAATGGAGACAACGAATCGCTGCAGACCTGGTATCGCAAGTCGTTGATGGATAAGATGATGATTCCGAAAGTGGTTGCCGACAAAAACCCACTTCAGATTGTCGAGCACGAGGCAGGTTCGGCGTCTTTTGACATAGTCGAAGGACTGGGAAAGATGCAATTTGCGGATATCGAGGGATTCGAGCCAGAGGCCGATTCGGCCAGGATTAAGCGAGATGTTGTGCGCATAAACAAGCGAGAAGCAAGCGCCAGAAGGACAACAGCGCCATTTGAAAAGAGAGCCGTTTCGCAAGCAGCTAAGAATAACTCGGCCGCTAGCGGTTCTGACGGAGGGGTGCTGAAGATTACAGTTGAGGGCAAAGACATTGACCCACAGAGGGTTCTTGAGCCATCGTTTGTGTCGAGTGATGACGAAGGCCACGGCGATGACGATGACGATGACGATAACGACGAGGGTACCTATTCGAGTGATTCAGATAGTGCGCGCGGTGGATCCAGCACTGCACCATCCAAAAGGGACAAGTACGACCTTTTCTCCAAGATGTTTGGATCGGCTAGCAGTGGTGGTCGATCCGGTCCCTCCCTTTCGCTGTTTGGTCGGCTGTGGACGCTTGTCGACAAAATATCGACCGAGCAAACGCAAAGGTATCTGAAAGACCTGAAGATGTCGCAGACCGATGGCCTGGTATCGATTGGCAACACTGCAGAATACTCGTGCTCACCTGGCGATCAAAGCATGGCGACAAGGCAGGCGATACTGTTCGATGGGCTTTCCAGTGAGCTGGATGCTATTCGGGGCAGGCTGCAGATCAAGACTACGCTCAAGCACGAAGCACGGGTTCTGATCTCGACTCTTGAGCTAGGAAGCAACATGTCGGTGCTTAAGAAGCACGAGTACCAGGCCCTATGCATTGTATTTATCTTTGCGCTGTCGCAGTCATTGGACAGTCTTGGCCAGCACCTATCGCCAGAAGCTGACAACGATTCTAGCAGAAAGGCGTTGCTAGAGCTGGACCGGATTGCAGACGACCTGGGAATAGACACAAGTTCACTGCGTATGATTTCACGGCGACTGTGTGAACCCTACTGATGCTGTAATAGCGACATTCTACTTTTTATTTGGGTATTTATTACAAAGTTAAAGAGTTGCCACTTCAGACTCTACCTGCGAGTTCTTCATTACTCCGTCGACAAATGGAATATTGTTGAGGAGCGAGAGATCCTCGTCATCGTGCTTTTTCTTGGGTACCTGCCGACGGACGTCTTCAAACGGCGCCTCTCTTGTGCTGAACTCGCGCAAGACGCGATTGGATCCGAATTCGTGGTAGATCCTTGTGTCATATATCCTGAACAGAACGCCGTCGACACGTAAAAAGAATCTCTGCAACACAAAGAATCCAGACGGCATCACCCGAACTCTGTATGACAGCTGCGAGGTGCCGTTGTCGCCCAGATCGTCTTCGTACAGAATGTTTTCGTCGTAGAAATGTATCTCTTCGCGGATCATCAGCTTTGAGTAGTCTATGCCCTGCTCGGAAGGCACGAATGACAGGTTCTTTGTCGTGCCACGGTACTTTGTTGACAAAGTCCAGTCGAACGGTTTGATGACGTCGGTGATATCGCTGCGGTTGCGCTTGCTGGACTCAGTCCACCCCTGAGCTATGCTGACCTGGACCGACTTTGCCGAATCTTGACTCGTGTCGACCATCCTGAGCGCATCCAGGGCGTTCAGCTCTAGCAACGTATCAGATGCGAGGTGGCGGATGCGCAGGTAGTTGTTTCCAAAGATCATCTCAGGAACATTGAAACCCAGGTCGTCTGCATACTGCTCGATCGCTGTGTGGTTGAGAATAGGCATATGGCTGCTGGTAATCTCCCACCCGTTGAGCCGGACGCCGCCGACGGTCTCGGACTCTATCTTTTCGACGAGCGCGGCTGACATTTTAGAATGCTGGATTTGAGATGAAATTAGACAAGGCTGGGTGTATCAGACGAAAAAAAGACAAGCAAAAAAGGGGAGAAAGAAGCGTGCTGACGCCAACGCAACATATTTTCCTCCTTTGAACTACTCTTGTTGGCATCATTTTCTACTCTCTCAATTCATACCAATGATGCAGCTTAGCTTTAGGTTGCTGCTGGCACTGGTCGTGCTTGCAGTGGCGCTTGTCGGCACGGGTAACGGTCAGTCTCTCCAAGCACTACAGAAGAAGGCAAACAAGGACAAGGACGGACTTGCGCGGCTGGACATAAATCTGTTTATGAAGCATGTCGTCAGCGAGACCAAGGACTACTCGGTGGTGGTCCAACTTACAGCGCTATCTCCGAAATACAAGTGTGGACCCTGCAAGTCGATTGACGCGAGCCTGCGCGCGGTCTCGCGTGGGTGGAAGGACCAGGCGAACAAGAATGGACGCGACATCGTGTTTGCGTCCCTGGATGTCGAAGACGGCGAGGAGCTGTTCCAGCAGATGAAAATCGACAATATCCCGCGTGTAATGATATTCCCGGCAAGCAAGGGCCCGCATGCGTTTGCAAACCCGAGCCCGAGGGAGATGTCCCTGAGCCCGCGCACGAGCAGCGTATCGGGGATGGCGAGCAAGCTGAGCGAGCTGTTTGGCATTGAGATCAAAGCGCATGTGCCTGTCGACTATGCCAGGTACCTGATGAACGCAGCGAGCGCGGCAGCGGCGCTGTACGCCCTGTACCTGGTTTACAAGCACATTAACCTGCGCACTCTGGGGCGCAATGTGTGGGCAATCGCGAGCATCCTGTTTGTGCTTCTGATGACGTCGGGCTTTATGTGGAACCGGATCAACAGTCCGCCGTATATGGGCCAGACAAGATCCGGCGACGTAATCCTATTTGCGCCGGTGAACAACCAGCAGTACGGCGTCGAGACGCAGATTGTTGCCGTCTCGTACGCAGTCTGTGCCATGTGTGTGGTTGCGCTTGTCAGACACGTACCCAAGATCCAGAACACCGATCAGCGCAACTTTGTCACGTTTATGTTTGTTGTTGCACTGATTATGACGTTCAGCTACCTGAACAGCGTGTTCCGCATGAAGATGCCGGCATATCCGTTCAGGATGCTGCTTCTATAGAGCGCAACGTGCGGTGCCCCCTATGCATTCCAAGTGTTCTTCATAATAAAATCTGCCATTTTGAGCTCAGTCGCTATCAACCATGTGGAAGCTAAAAATCCGAATGGAGCATTACCAAATATAGCAGGAAGGGAGAAGCACACTCGGCTGCAACTCTCCCACGCATGCCTTGATATTGACATGTCACCGTTCCAAAAATGGTGTGTCTAAGCTACAATGTCTCCTATTTATTTAGAGGTGAACTAATGTGTAATTTTTTTGTTTGAATGGAGGGGAATAATACAACAGCGTCAACT
Organism: Coemansia erecta; assembly: GCA_027574685.1. Classification (NCBI taxonomy): domain Eukaryota; kingdom Fungi; phylum Kickxellomycota; class Kickxellomycetes; order Kickxellales; family Kickxellaceae; genus Coemansia; species Coemansia erecta. The sequence continues at coordinate 19,942 of JANBOJ010000157.1, forward strand.
ACAAAAAAAGAGTGTGGGATAGAGCAAATGGCCATACAAGCCCAGTCAAGCCAGAGGAAGAAAGATAGCAAAAAAAAGACATTGTAGATGAATTTGGCATTGAGGATTGATAATTTTTAAATGAAGACAAGGTCACTTGTCTTCAAATGATGTGTTGTTGCGACGGCGAATTGGATGAGTTCGATGCAAAGAGCTCCGTGGTTGCTGCCGCTCCCAGCACCCCGGCGTCATTCATTCCCGAGGTGGCAACCAGGTGAGAAAAAGCGGTTGCAGCGCTGGGAATAAACATAGCGCCATGCTGTTGCTTTGCAGCTTGGACCTGTGTGTCGTAGGGCGAAAACGCCGAGCCCGGGATTGGGGACATGGCTGCTCCATTCGGGGATTCGCTGCTGTTGCCACCACTGCTCTTGCCGCAATCTCTGCTTGCGGACACGTGCTGGGGCAGGGCAGTCGTGGCTGTGCCTGGGCTGGTTCTGGGGGCCGAAGTCTGCGACTGAGCCAGAGCCATAGCGGATGACTGCTCGGAAGGATTGAGTGCTACTCCGGCAGACTTGGCTGGGTGGCTCTGCTGACCCGGCATGGCCAGCGAGTGCAGAAATGCCATCGTCGGGTCCATGCCAAACTGGGCATCAGCTGAACCATATCCGTGCGACGCAGCAGTGCTGGGCCCGGTCCCAAGCCCAGACAGCCCAAACGTGTTAAGCGACAAATCTGGATACGGGCCATTTCCAGCTGCTGCCGGAACTGTGCTGCCGTTTATGGCAAGAAGCCCGCTAAACAGATTGAGAACGTCTGCCGGAAGCATCGATTGCGCGAGTCCAGCAGACGGATGGCTGCTGTCACCCAGCTGTGGCTGCAGGCCGTAGGATGCAGCTGGTGGCCAGCGCATGCCTGGATTGCCGTATGGCAAAAACGGCATCGACAGACCATTGCTGGCAGGCAAAACCAGCGAGGTGCCGGTGCCGGGCATAGCAAAGTTTGGCAGATTCGACGGGTCGAGCAGAGTAAACTGCTCGTCTGCTGACCGTGGCGACATGTCGTCAGGCTTTAAAGGCAGCTTGTTGGTACCATCGAAGGCCTCCTGGTGCACACGCGCCGTGCGGTTGCTATTGTCGGCGGGGTTGCCGTTATGCTTGCGCTTCTTCTGCTGCTGCATCTGCTGGGCAGTAGGGACCAGCTGCATTGGACGCGAGGCCGAGGACGAGGATGACGATGGTGGCGCCATAGCGTAGTTGCGCGCCAGCATCTCTTGCGACACCGTGCCCAGCTGCATCTGCTGGGGATAGCCTGGAATAAGCGCCGGTGGCGGCGAGTACTCGGTGTGCGCAGTAATACCAGCGGCTGAGCCCATTGTGGACGTAGCAGTAGCGGGTCGCAAGGCAGTAGCCCCGACAGTGGCAGAGGCAGATGCAGAGGCAGAAGCAATGGCGGCACGCGTCGCGGTCTCCGAGTGGAGGAACGACACGGGAACATCCGAGTGCCGGCGCAGCACATGGGTGGGCATCTCCTTACTTGTAGACGGTGTGGAAGAGGCGGCAGCGGCAGCGGCGGCGTTGGCAACAGAAATAGCAGATACAAACGACGACGAGTGCGACGATGCTGGTGGAGAGACCAGCGCAGAGCAGACAGCAGGAGCAGGGGCCTGGGCATGGTCGGCGCTCGAAGCACGCGCGTGTTTGCTTGCCGCAGGCACCGGCAGTCCCGCTGCAGCCGGAAGCAGAGACGAGATGAGAGACGCCTGCGACACACAGTCATCAGCAGGCGACAGCGGCGAGGTCTCCGGCTCCATGGATGTCTTTTCGCCGTCGGCGGCGCCGGTCGACGACGCGCGCATCATCAGGTTCTTTTGCTTGGCACGGCGGTTCTGGAACCAGATCTGCACCTCGCGTGCCGTCATGCCTAACTTCTGTGCGAGTGCCTTGCGGATATCTGAGGACGGCTTGGGCGTGTTTTTGAATGTGCCCTCGAGCAGCTCGAGCTGCTCCTTTGTCGTGCGTCTCCGGTGCTTAACGTGGTACGGGTTGTAGAAATTCTGCTTCAGATCCGTTGGCGGTGGCTGGGGCGGTGGCACCATGTGGTGGATGTGCTGCTGCTGTTGGTGGTGATGCATGCCTCGCGCCGACGCTGGAGGCGACAGCAGATGTGAATAGCTGGCGGACATCGCGCCCGCATCGAACGGTCGCTGCTGGTTGTGAGCCATCGCTTACAGGCTGTGTGACTTTAGATGTGTGGCGATGAGAGATGGAGGCTTGGCCCGGCTCTTGGGATGGAAAGAGTGAATGAATAAACAAAAAAGACCAAGTATGCTATTTTTTTAGTCAAGAAAAAAATTGGCAGACCGTATGCGAAATAATTGTAGCAATAAAAAAAGATGAAGTGGATTGCCGTGGAAAAGAGAAATGGCCAGTTGTGATTTATATGTCGGCGTGCAAGGAATAACGGATGGAGGATAGATACAATATATATGGCAAGCCAGTACACAGCAATAAAAAAATTGATGTTCCGGTCTGTGTATAGGAGGGTGGAGAATATTTTTGTTCGGCGGTGCTATGGCCTGGTATGGGCTGCCGGGTACACTATATAGTTTTTGACAAGTGCTGTGGTGGGCTGTAAGTGTAATAAAGAGGAAATATTATTATTAAAAACAGGAGTAGGAATAAAGGAGGAAGAGCCCCTTATTGCATATTTGTATGTGCTTGGTGTGTGTATTTTCTGGGGAGTGAAAAAAAGACAAGCATAGATAGAGAGAGGGGATGATGGGGGAAGGAACAACGAAGACTCTGGGTCTGGTATATATATACAAGACTTGTTTTTCAATGTCCGTTCCTTTTTTTCGCCACCAGCCAAGGGCGACAAGAAAAAAGAAGGAAAAAATAAGCCTGTCCAAGCCGCTGTGCATCATTTTTTTATTTTACCTTGTCGACTAACCCCCCCCCCCCTCCTCTGTATCCCTTGCTTTGTCTTTTGCTGCCCCTTCTCCTTACCCCCAGCCAACCACATCACAACCCGCACAAGCGCGCGTTAGGTACTGCGCACTGGCATTGTTGACAACAGCAGGCAGGCAGAACAACTGAGTAGAAGAAAGAGGGGTACGCTGCTCAGGCATGCGCGTTTTTGCCCCTATACTTTTTTTGCTGCTAGCCGAGAGAAGGAAAGTGAACGAAAGTGATAGAAAAAGTATGTAGAAAAATGAGGAGGAGGGGGGTGTGCCAGAAGGGGGGTCGCAGCCACCAGTGCCCATGACTTCGTACCCACCGCCGGGCCATTGTGCTCGACGAGAGGGAAAATGCGGCAGGCAAGCAGGCAGGCAGGCAGGCAGGCGTCCCAGCCAGCCAGCCAGCCAGGCGCAGAAGCGGCATCACCTAGCAGCATCGGCAGCCAGGCAGCAACCAGTGTCCTCTGGCCATTCTCCAGCACGCCAGGCGAACCAAACAATCCCGCCTGTCCCTCTCTTCCCTCCCCTCCCCTCTCCTCTCCTCTCCTCTCCTTTTTCCTCCTGCTTCGTCTGCTTGACAGCGCTGATTGGTTGTGGGCGACAAAGACGCGCTTGAGCAATGCGGCAGCAGGAAGGGAGAGAGAGAGAAAGAGAGAGAGACAGAGGCTGGGGCCGGGGTGGGTGTCGTGTCCCCCTGTTTGCATATACCTGCTTTTCATTTCCTCTGCTCTGTTTTGCTCTGCTCTGCTCAGCTCATCGCCCTCTCCTGCCATGTCTGCTCCGTCGCTGCCCTTGCATGCATCACGTATTTATTCCTGCCCGATGGTGCCGATTCACCAGGCGGGAGTGAGAGAGTGGAGGGGGAGGGAGCAACAAGGCGCGACAGTGAGAATGTGGGATAAATAAAGGAGTATACCTCTAACCCGCAATTCCCTGCCAGTCTGTTCATCATTGAGCAGGGCAAAACAAGAATCCCTTCCGACATCTCGACTTCAATCCAATTATTATCGCATTTGGGCAATCCAGATGCAATGTCAGAGCAAATGATCCACACTCTCATCGTCACGACTGCCCTTCTGCTGTTCAGCGCCTGCGATCCTCGCTTTTCTCTCAGTTTCTACATTTTTACACATGGTCACTGAACTCCGGTGATATCGCTGGCAGTGGCCGAAATGTGAACTTGATAAAAAAAAGGCAAACCACACGCCCATCGGCAAATAGCAGAGGCATGTGGTTTGGTATTATCAGCAAGGGCATTTCTCCATTCTTTTCAGTCTCTCTCTTGCAATTCTTTTGGCCGACACAAGCGAGAACAACCGACGAGCATGTAAGCATGTTGATTTCTCTCTTTTTCTGCCCTATGCACGGGTACAAGGAGGAAAAAGCCGCTTCTTTGGATCTCTTTTTTCTTTTTGATCATCAACAGTGACGGCTACAAGTACCACGGACGAAACAAAGCAAAGCAAAGCAAAGCAAAGCAAAACAAAACAAAACAAAACAAAACAAATGTTTGCTGTGAGCCAGGTGCATTGCAAAAAAATACCAGTCTAATATTCTTTACTCAACCAATACACGACCGGCCCTATACAACTAATAGTTGTTTTTTTGCAAGCACATCTGATTTTCGCGGCTCTTTTATTTGAACACTCAAAACAGTGGTGGAACACACTGGACCTGTTGTATATCTCCAGCAATCCAGTCGGCCGCCCCAACATCGGCGCCACACCTCTCAACGCGGGTCATTTGGGTGAATTGGGACTAAAAATACCAACATTACCAAATCGAGACATGTCTTGTGTGTGTATATATATAAAATATTGTTCATCTGCATTCTGCTTTGTTAAAACGCACTTGTAAAATTTAAATAGACAATAATAAGTAAAACGTGCTGCAATTTTACACTTCTAATAAGCCATATATTATTGTTGAATAATCCGATTTGTCTAACCAAAGAGTCTGTCTGCATATAATAACGGCGGTTCAATATATTTTTTGTTTAATCTTGATTGTCAATTTCAGCTCTGTTCAAGAAAGATAATAGTTATAAGAAAGAATAAAAAGGCGTCTCTACAAGCCGCGCTGCTCTCAATTTCAGCCTGCATGCAGGAGCAGAGAAGAATATATACTTGTCTTTGATAAAAAAACAAGAATTTGGGCAGTACTGCTTAGAGCGAGGCAAGATACTGGCGGCTCTCGTCGCTGAACATTGTATCGGCGCTTTCCATGGCCTGCTTGAGAACGGGCATAAGGCTCGGCAGGAACTGTTCAACCTACATTAACGGCAGATGCGCACAACGACACAGCATGAAAGAAAAAAGTGGGGATCCAGGAAACGCCAGTTAGCAACAGAAAACATCAACTGCACATGCTGAAAGCCAGATATCCGCATAGTAACTGGATACAGTCGCGGAAATACATGCAAACTTATTGCGCTTCACACTATTCTAGAGCTGAGATACATGGATCAGACGGACTTTATCCCATGTTCCATGCCTGATCTGCTCTAGGAAAAGAGGGTACAGTGTCGATCCCATCCCTTTCCATGATCCCTTTTGTTATAGATGGGCGAATGCGATCATGTAAATCTCCCAGACATGCAACGCATATCCCACCGCATGCATGATCCAGCAATAGGAAAAAGAACTTACCTCTGCGCGCTTGTTCTTCAGCAAATGGCAGATTGCATCGTAGACAGGCAGGTCCTCCTGGTGGTCGCCGCGGATGGGGAGCGCCGAGATCCACACTGGAAGCACGTCGGCCAGAGGCACGGCATCAGCATTCTCGAGGATCAGACGAGCCACGCATCCCGCCGCATTATCGCGCACATTGTTTGTGTTGCCACTGCTCTTGACCAGCGGATACAGCATCCTCAGAATATCGCCAAAATGCTCTGTGGCATCGATGGTGGCTGCCTCGATCAGCACACCCACGCCATATGCGCCATTGCTGACAACCTCCGGATTCTCGTCACGCATGCCATTCGTAAAGATCGGGAACAGCGTCTACAAGTATAACACACAAAGTGAACAAGATGCTGATGAGCAAGCAGTGTCTCAGCGTCAGCCAGCATATGCAGCACCAGAATACTGCAACAACACAAACGCCCGCAAAGGACGGCATGTAAGGCAGATATGCATACCCAGCTGATATGCAGAAAGCATAAAACAAATAAAAATGAGCGAAAAGTGAGCGGCAAGACACCTCGCACGATGCATGCACAATCAACAGCCATGCACGCCGTATACACCCCCATCTGTTTCGTATTTACTTACCTCTGCGTATTTTGTGATTCCAGGACCCATGTTCTTGGTGATCTCAGCCAGACACCCGCAGGCCATGGCGCGCTCACTCACTGCAAATGAGGGCTTGGCGTATCCAGCGATATGCGGTAGGAATGTATCCAGAATCGGCGCAAATGCCTCGCCAAACACATCGGCAAACCCCGCCACGCAGTCGGCAGCTGAGCAGATAAGCATCGAGTCGTACTCTGTCAGATCGCCCTCCTCATCCTGCTCGTCGCCAGCCTCATCGTCATCCTCCTCGTCGATTGTCTGGCAAAGTGCCTTCTTTTCAAAGAGCTCGAGCAGCCGCACCGAAATACCCTCGGCATCTACATGGTGCAACATGCAGCATCATTATGCAGATCAGTACCGCTGTCGAACATCAATGGTGCAAATGGTGGAAGCAGCTCATATCCGGCACATAAACACATGTGCCGGAAGAGAATAGACTGGTGCTCAATAAGGCAGTTACTATTGCCTACAGATTCCTCCTTTTGGTAATGCCCAAGGATATTTTCTGCATGGCAAAGGCACACCCAGCACACTCGCCATAGGCGCACAAAAGTGCAATACTGCCGGAAGCGTAGGAACAATAGGACGTTTTTGCGCCTTGTCCGTGGTGCAAGTACGCGCGCGCACGCACGCACGCACGTACACTTGGTAAACAATGGTGCACTGGGTCACACATGCCGTGAAGAAAGAAAAAAAAATCCGCCAGTGGTTTGCAGAAAAAAAAAGGAGGGCACTGGTAGACCTAGGTCACACCTCACACCTCGGCATGTACAGAAAGTATCGCAATCAGGCCTGCTGTACTTACACTCAATCACCACTGCGGGTCCAACGTCGGTCATGATGTCGCGCAGCTCGGCGCAGATGCGCGTCACGACGATCTTTTCGTCCTCGTCTTCCCACATCTTGAGCAGCTCTGGGAGAACCAGCTTGATCATGGCCGCCGTGTTATCGTCGATCGGAACTCTCTACACAGATAGATACCAAACAACGTGTTTTAGCGATCCGTCGACGCGTGGCAGACAATGGCAATGACAAATATAGCAACGGAATATTGACTGCTAACGGCCGGAGCAGCTGGAATATACTACATCGCACCACGCTTGTAAATTTACAAGTAACAGCATGCATCCGGTATTGTATGCCAAGCGTCACCTGGTCTGTGTATTCTCGCTCGTTCTTTGTCTAACTTGCTTTGTACCGTTGCAGATGCGCTAGCGCATCTGCGGCACTACAACGCAAGTTGGACAGAAAGCGAGCACGGGCAATAGCAGTAGCCGTGGCAACAAAAGAAACATAGCGAACACAGGGAATGGATTGCACGGGTGAGAATGCGCATGTGTATGGATTTTGGAGCGAGTACAATAAGGCGCCTCTCTATCTTCTGCAGGCGGATGGTTATTTTGTCTGCAGCGCTCAGTGCGATGCGAAATGCCACTTGTCACTCGAAAAAAAAGAAGGTAATGGTTTTTTAGACTACAATAGGGATGTCACTTCCTACACAATAGGTCAGGCTTGATCTCATTCCACCACTGCACCCGGCATGCATCAGGCATAAGAGTAGAATACATCCAAACAGGAATGCGTCGATACAGAAGTACTCTGCTGCTACCCCTTGTACACAATTGTGCTATTGGGCTGAAATAGATAGCCCCTGTGTACATTCATCCTTCTCTCTTTATTATGTCGTCTCGCTAGCTGCAAACGATACAGTGGCCAAGAGGAAAAGAGAATTGGCCGAAATAGGCCACAAAATACAAAGAATGGTAGTGGATAACAGAATCTCGTTCACACCCAAGCAATACAATTAACAGCCATTGGATATGTGAATGCACCAAGAGATACAACTGCCATAGGCTGAGAAAGAGAGAGAGAGAGAGAGAAAATAAATAGATGCAGCAAAGGGAATTGCAGGAGCAGTGCGCTCAGATATTGCGCATATGACGAAGTGAGAACAAAAAGACATCTCAATATCCGAGATAGGATCTAAATGTAAACGCGGATGCAAGGCGTATATGAAACACGGCGTTCATTGGCAGGGAGCCAAGAACAAGCGTGTAAAGAAATGATTCGGGGAATCCAGCGAAACAACTGACATGTTGTTTGCTGAATTGATGCTGTACTTACCAGAGGGACGCCGGCCTTCCACTTCTCGGGGTTCGCAATCTTGTTGCATGTGCGGATAAAGGTAAACAGTGAGGATACTGCGGATTTGCGCACTTCGTCCGAAAAGTGGTCCAGCAGATTGACAAGCTCCTTGGCAATGTCTTCGACATAGGGGATAAAGCCAGTAGTCGTGCTGGCAAAAAGCTCGCCGGCAGCATCGATGGCGACTTCTTTTTCGTCAGCAATTGCAGTGCTCATGCCAAACGGCGACTGCTCATCATCGTCGTCCATATCAGGATCCTCATTAGCAGCGAGATCAAACACCGATGACTCGTCGATGCGCAGTGTCTGGAGCAGCTGCGGAGCAATGTACCCCAGGAAGGGCGTAAAGTCGCTGCCAAAAACTCTGCTCAACACACCAAAGTAGCAGTAGCTGCCCTCGCGCAGAGTGGGCGTATCAAGCTCCATTCCCTGCAGCGCAAGCTTCATCGTCTCTTCCAGATGAGGCGCAAATGCTGCCTTGCCAACTGCCTCGGCAACTGTGGCCGCCGTATCGGTAGCCACGCTGCGCAGAGCCATCACATCTTCGTCGCCGACCAGTGCCATCGCCTGCTTGATGCGCGCGATAATCTCGCCAAAGTAGGGCGCGAATGCCTCGCCAGACGAATGCGCAACGCTGCCAATAACCGAAAAGGCAAGTGGTTTGATGTCAAGCGAGCCCGAGTCAAGCAGCACAACCATGCGCTGCATCAGGTCAGGCAGGTATCTAACCACTGGCTCGCCCAGGCCTTCAAGGATCACATCCAAAGCTCTCATCGCATGCTTGATGATAGTCACGTTGGAGTCGTTAAGCAGGGCAAAGATCAGGGGCATCAGCTTCTCGTGGTACTCGGCAACCTCGTCGCTGAGTTCCTCTACATGATAAAACATTGGTTAAAAACAAAGGATTGGTAGGTTTGTTCGTGGTCACAGCATGCGGTCACATGTAGAAGCAGTAGAGGACAAGACACTCAGCGAATAGCATATTTTTGTGTCTCGAGAGCTTTACTGCGAGTGATTCTCTGGACAGCATGCATCGCACTGTAGATCGAACACGGGCTTGCCACCATTGGAATCATCATACTTACCAGCAATTCTTGCAAGTGCCATGCACGAGGCACTGCGGACGCTCGCCTCCGGATCACCCAGACCGGCACACACAACGGTGATAATATCACCGGTTGCCATCCGAGTATAATCGACACATCCCTCGATAATGTTCTACATTAGACAAGCTTTGATGCAAACCGGCAAGTAGCGTATTGCCATTTTTTAGTGAGGCAGCTTATTGCTCATCATCGTCACTATGACTATGTATGTCTTTCTGTCTGTCTGTATGTCTATGTGACACACTCATGTACAAGCACATGTCCCTGCCTTGCGATCAGACACACAACAGCAACATAAAGCGTGTGGACAATTCGCGGATTGCGATAGTGTAAACAGAGTTGCCGGCAAAAATAGTAGCAGCATCGCCACCATGGACAATAGGCTGCTGATCGCGATTGGCAAACGCAGGTCGGCAGACATGTGCACATTGGCTTGTGCATGGGATCATCAGCGAATTGAAAAAATTAAATAAAAATAAAAATTTCAACCCCGAGAATAAACACAAGAGTAGCAAGTGGCATTGAAAGAGTGGGGAACCGGCGACTTCTTAATTTCAGACGGCGACACACGAAAAAAAAGAAACTGCCGAGATCATACTTGTCCGCCATTTTACAATTGAGCCTTCGAGACCAACATGACCAGCTGCTGCGGAACAAGAATGTCACCCACCCCGTTTAGCAAAGTAGGGAGGCAGGACGTGTGTGTCGGTCTGGTATGTCGCCCATGCTAAAAGTAAAACAGGGATGCTCTTCTCTTGGTCACTCACACTCGGCAAATAATTTGAAACAAGAAAGCAATTTTGCATCTGAATGATCAGAAAAAAAAGTGTGAGCCATTCATCGTCATTCTGTTTTTTTTTTTAAAAACAAGAACATGATGTCTGTTAATTCCGAAGACATGTCACAAGATATGGCAGAAAAGAGGGAATGGCGCGTACATTTTGACCAGCACACACATCATTGAACAGAGTGATAATTCGTGCCGACGCCATGCCTTGGCGTTCCATGAAGCTCAAGAGGACAAGCGAGTTGCATAGCCCACAAGGTTGAATGACGTGGGTGAGTGCTTTTTGAGCAATGATTACTCAGGACAAGATATCGAGCGTGAAGCGTGTGTGGTTACGTCATAATGGCAGCAGATAGGGTGGTAGATGAAGCAACTAAACAGCTGGTGGAATAAAGTTGAAATGGCGATTCCGAGATATACTTACGGCTAAACTAAGCATTGCACCTCTGCGATAGAGCGGATCAGCGTTTTGCATGTACTGGAGCACATGTGCAATCACAGTAGGGAACACTTGCTGCGGCGGGAAGTTTGTCGAAAAGACATTCAAAACGCTGAGCGCGACCTACATATAACAATAATAATAAGGGTGTCCGAGTGACACGGCAATGTCAGTATCACAATCCACCCAGTATAGAATTTGTGGATTGTTTTTTTTTAAAAAAAATATTAGTAAGTGCATGACAAACACCGACAGATGATTGTGTATCAAGAGTATGGAAAGTAAAATAAAAATTAAGCAGACGAATGGTACAAATTATACCAAATTTGACGATATATGAGTGGAAAAGATATATGTAAACGAGAGGCATGCCTTCATTGTCCAGATTGTATTGTTCAGCCGCCGAATTGTGTAGTATGAACAGACAAGATTCCTGCTGCATATGTTGCCACCTTGCAAGATAAAACGTCAAAGCGCCATTGTATTTTTTTTAGATCCATCGATCTCTGGCGCAAATTCAGACAGAGCGGAATGGTTTCAGCGCTATATCGTATGTAAACACTTGCCGAAACAGCAATCAATCCCTGCCAGCATAAAATTCTTTAAAATAGAAATTTAAAGTCGACATTGTCCTACAACGTCATATGACTCCTTCGTATGCCCGTTTGCTGGTACAATTGGGAATTTTAGAAGGCAGCAGAAGGGATAGACAGGGAGCATGTGGCCAGGCACAGCACAAAGTATTATCTTTGTCAGGGAACAATCGCCGGACATTGTGCTTCAAAAGCTCTGGCAGAAAAGGGTTCGTTGCTGTCAAGCAGAGACAAATTATTACAACCAACAGTGCACTACAGAGTAAAACAATGCGAACATACAAACAACCCAACGTGACTCTGCATACACCACCACAACCACAACCACAGAGGTAGAAATAATCAAGGACACAATACCCGAAAGATAACACTTGCCTCCTATAGGCACAATGACGGCGGCAAGCAATCAGCAGAATGGGTAGTCAACTGCTGGAGGGAGTGCATTACAGATCGCTATATACAATGGTGCCAAGCGGTTTGAGCGGATAGTACTTACAGTTGATGGCGCATCTTCATTAATGTCTTCCGGGCCTTCCTGGGCGGTGATTGGCATAATCTTCTCAATGAGGGGCTTGACGATTTTGAGTTTCTGAAGCCTTCCACGCTTGCTACAGATGTTAAATGAATTAATTCGGAAACGTTAGAATAGATCCGATACATGTACAATTGGTGCATTTGCAAATTAATTAATTCTTTATGCACACAGATACATGTCTGCTGTGGAAACACCGTTTTTTCACTCCCGGATGCAGGGCTGTTCACAGTCAAAATCAACAGACGGCATTAAGCATACAGAGGGAAATTAAATGCAAATGCTGCCGTGTGTGTGCACGTTTGCGAGTTGCATTCGCCATGTTTTTATTCAACAAGCACTTTCACGATTGGTATTATTCATTGCCGGATGCAAATCCAGAAAAATCCACAATTGGTCAAGTACGCAGTGTGGGGAAGTACATGCGCATCTGTGACAGAAAGCTGCTAGTAGCAAGCTATTCGCTATACAGCTGGCATAATGCAGCACGCAACATGGTTTGCAGGACGGAACATAAAATGAACAGCACAAGCATACCAAATATTTAATTGGGCAAAACCGAGTGAGAAAGTTCATATTGCATATGGTGCAGGAGTATCAGGGAGAATGGAGACACACATGTCGGCGATTGGAAATTAAAAACAAGCAGGCAAGCAGGAATAGAACTAGAACAAGGTCATTTATGCGTAAGCTCGGACATTCGGAAGCAAGTCCTGTCAAGTGTATGAATGGTAAATGACGATGCCAACTGCATATCTTTGCGTCTAAAATCGAATCAATGAGCAACTGGCAGTCATTGTACGGACTCGACGGGATGTAGCCCGTGTAACATCTCAAACGAGAGTACTCGTGTCTGGCAAGCATGCAGATGACAGCAGATGACGGCATGGTGGGAGGGCGGGATTATGGATACTTACTAGGTGGCGGCGCACAGAATAAAGTTCAGGGACATGTTACGCAGGCTGTCCTCCAGATCCTCCTTACCAGCAACGTTAATGCTGAATTCGACAAGCTCGCCAAAATGGCGGTTGATCAGAGGCGTCTCAAGCAGCAGCATCGAACTGAACACCTCAAAGCAGCGACTGGCCGAGTCCTCGTCGCCCCTCTCGAGGCATGTCTGCAGAACGCGAACCATTGCAGGAACCTGGGCCTGGAACTTGCTGATCTGAACACGGTCTTCGGGGTAAATAAGGTCAGCAATCTTTCCCAGGGCACCAAGGGTTGTGACCTGGACCACAAGGCTCTCAGGATCGTTGATCAGGGCGGCAAATATTTCAAACAGATGCTGCAGATGCTCAGACAGCATGTCTGAGATAACGTCAAACAGGGTGTCCAGAACGTAAACGCCAATCTCGCGATGCGTCGCCGTTGGACTCTGGCAGCACTGGTAGAGGAACTGGATCAGCTCGTTCCATCTCTGGTTAGGGATATCCAGCTCTGCAATAGACGAGATAACGCGTGCCAGGCAGTGGCGTGTTGGGCCATTGGTCTCTGAAAGAATCAGCTCAAGAGTGGCAGCACGGATCTGCTGCTGCGTCTCGGCATCGAGCTCGCCCCAGAATGCTGGAATGCGCTTGCGCATCTCGACTGCCGCAAGCTGGCGAACCTCGCACTGCTGGCTCTCCTTGATAATCGTCAGGAGGGCAGGCACGCATGCTGCGGTAGTATAGAACTGCTGGTTCAGCGTCTCCGTAACCGTCTTAATGGTCTCGGTGTCGGTTGAAGATGCAAGCTTTTGCAGAAGCTCCTGAAGACCGGAAACAAACTGAGGCTACATACCGGGTATTTTGATGCAACGGTTGGTTTGTTTAATAACAATGCCTCCTTAGTAGCGCCTCGATCCTTTTGTATGTACCACCGTTTGTCCATGAACGGCACAGCTCTTACGGGTGGTGTGGTAACTTACATCCATGGCTAAGAGTATGTTCGGTGTGCTCGCGCTGCTTATTCCTTGTTCTTTTTCGTTTTTGCTTCTTTCGCTGGTTCTGACGGCAGAATAGTCCCGGTGGAGAGTACAAGACAAGATACAAGAAGCGAATTCAAGTTGTAATTCAAGCAATTGCTTTAACAAACCATCCAAGCTTGCTCCGACAGCTTTTCTGGCTGAACGACGTTGACGATTTCACAAAAAAAAAAAACTGACCCATTGATTTTTAAAATCACGATTGTGTGATCTGATCTCCAATGATTACGGAAATATATATTATCAGATTTTTATCTGCTCCTGCCAAGAGTGCCGCTCCAGTTGTCCGATTTTGACGGGTTCGTTTCGTTTTAAAATTGTACTAGGATCTGGCAATTGCTATTGCTGCTATATAATTTTCCTTCTCTCTTTTTCTTAATACTACACAGCAGGTCTACTTGCGAGAATAAGAATGACCGATAGAGTGGTTGACGAATCGGCACAAAAGTCGGGGTCGGTTATCGACAAGCTGAATCTGGGCGAGCGTAGCTGGAAGTTCTATGCGGCGGCATCGATCCCTCCAATTGTAGCCGCTGGTCTGGCTATCTGGTACTACTCGTCGCGCGGCGGCAGCGGATCCGGTGGTCCCGATTCTGAGTCTGCCAAGAAGGACGACAAGAAGAAGAGGCAGCGCAAGGCTAAAAAGTCCAAGAAGGCAGCCAAGACGGGCGAGGGCGAAAATGACGCCGCCAGCGAGTCAACCGACAAGCCAAAGGCGGCATCGGTTGATGCTGGCGATGAGGAAAGACCCGAGTCGATGACCGAGGCGCAGATTGCGGCCCTCGACAAAGACTCGAAGAAGCGGCTGGCGCAATCGCTCAAGTCGCGCGGCAACAAGTTCTTCCAGGCCAAGCGCTACCCGAAGGCAATTGAAATGTACACGCAGGCGCTGCGTTTCGAAGAGGACCCTGTCTTCTACTCGAACCGTGCAGCTTGCTACGCAGCCGAGAACAACACCGAGCGTGTGATCGAGGACTGCACTAGCGCGCTCAAGCACGAGCCCCGCTATGTGAAGGCATTGATGCGCCGTGCTCAGGCGTACGAGACGACTGATCGTTTCCGCGATGCGCTGTATGACTTTACGACCGTGTGCATTATGGAGGACTTTAACAACACGGTTGCAGCGACGGCAGCCGAGCGCGTCCTCAAGAAGCTGGCTGAGGCTGAGGCTCGTGAGCGTGTCGAGAAGCGCAAGCCCCGTCTTCCGTCCAAGTCGTTTATCAGTGGATACCTCAACTCGTTCCGGAGCTGCGGCGACAAGGCTGTGGCTGATGAGGATCAGCAGCTCAGCAGAGCTGATGTGCTGTACAACGAGGCATTCGGTCTGATCGAGCAGCAAAAGTATGCCGAGGCTGTCGAGGCAATTGACCGCGCTGCTGCGGCGATCGAGGAGAGCAGCGACGAGACTGTACAGCGCGCCGACGACATCTACAGTCTGCGCGGCATGTTCAACTTCCTGAGGAGCAACCTTGACCAGGCGGTTGGCGACTTTGAGAAGGCGCTTGAGCTGAATCCCGGCCACGTGCGCACATTCCTGCGCAAGGCCAACCTGTACACCGAGAAGAAGGATCTGGACATGGTCTCGCAGCTTCTTGACCAGGCGGAGCAGGCGGCGCCCGAGAACGCCGAGGTATTCTTCCAGAAGGGCCAGGTCCGGTTCCTCAAGCAGGAGTTTGTCGAGGCGGCCGATAACTACGAGCGCGCGTCGAAGCTTGACGGTGAGTTTGTGTACCCGCGCATCCAGCTGGGCGTCGTGCAGTTCAAGATTGGCAAGATGGAGCAGGCAATGGAGACGTTCAACGAGGCGATGAAGCGCTTCCCCGAGCGCAGCGACCTGTACAACTACTACGGCGAGGTGCTGGCCGAGCAGGGCGGCTCCGAGAGCGCGATCAATGCCTTCGAGCGTGCGATCGAGCTGGACGGCAACAACCCGCTGCCCTATGTCAACCAGGCGATTGCCACGTTCCAGTCGACGGGTAACGCCGACAAGGCGCTGACCCTGATCCGCGATGCGCTGCAGGTCGACCCTGAGTGCGAGCTGGCTGTTGCTGCACTGTCGCAGATCTACCTGCAGCTGGGCATGTTCGAGGAGAGCTTGAGCATGCTTCGCCGCGCCGTCGACCTGGCCAAGTCTGAGGAGGAGATGGTCTCTGCCATCACGTTCCGCGAGACCACTGCGGCACAGTTCCGCTTCATGAAGGAGCATCCGGAGCTGCTGAACAAGATGATGATGAGTGCTCTTTGAAAAGAGAAGCATATCCTTTTTTACTTACACTTCGGCCAGACTATGCCCAATAAAGTGATTTTCACCCGCGAAAAACGGATTCCCAATGAAAAATAACGATCTTGTGCGGGATAGGGGTGGAGAGCATGGCAGCAGAAAGGCGTTTCGTTTTTCGATGAGTGTGCGCATGTCGGCGAGAGAGTAGACCAGATGTTGGGAAATGGCGGTGTGTCGGCGAGCGTAAGTTTAGTGAAGAAGGGGAGCGAAGCAGAGGGTGGAACAAGTCGGAGCAATGTGGTAGGAAGATGTGTCGTTTTTTGAGGAGTGCGCATGTGATACAAGGAAAGAAAAAAGAAGAGAAGAGAAGAAGGAGGGTAGAAGAGTGTAGAGTTGGTTAATAACAAGAAGTTTACAGTGTGTGAAGAATCAATAGAGCATGTTGTTGAATACTTACAGCATAGCTTGACACATCCACCATTTCTGGTGGAGGACTGTGTAGGGCAAGCAATAGCCGCCCTGGATAAGATGTGGAATGGGATCGGAAATGTTGGAATCAGCGAGGGTGCTGTGTGGCAGACCGATTCAGCCGTCGTCTGGTAGGTGGTGGCTGAGGATTGGTGTCTGTACCAATAACATTGGTTGCTACAGCCTGTTGCTGCATCCATGACCGCTGGAATTCAGGAGGGACAGAACCATGGTTTCGCAGACTGTTGAGGATGCGCAAGAAGTTGCATGCTGCTGCCATATCGCGATTCCAGAGTTTATAGCCCCAAGACCAGATCCCGTTTTTCTTCACG
>JANBOJ010000158.1:0-36554 GCA_027574685.1 Coemansia erecta
ACAGAGTTGAAGGAAAAAAGAATAAAAGGGAGTCTGTGCGAGCTCTCCAGCTTTTATCGTCCGCATTTTTCATATTCTCTTCCTCGACTCGTCAATTTACTCTTTTTTTTTTGCATTTCCAACCAGCAAAAAGAAACGCACACGCTAAATGGAAAAGTACTCAAAGTGGAGAGACGCAGGCACAGGAATCCAGCCCTTTCTCCAGCCGGTCCCGGCGCGCGCCGAGCAGGAGGGGCTGAGCGGGCTGCTCAACCGCGCCAAGAGCTACATCGTCGGGCCAATAGTGGCCACCGTCCGGCTGGCAGTGCTGGGCGTAGCCGCGGCCCTAGACGCAGCATTCTCCGCCGTGACCCCGCTTCTGATCGTGCCGAGCGTGCGCCGCGCCTACCAGCGCTGCACGCGCAGCCTGCTCGCCCGGCTGGCGCTCCTGGCAATGGGCTTCTACACGCTGGACACCAAAACCACCAGCCTGCAGAAGGGACGGCGCGCGGCCGCCGGGTCGCAGGCGAGCAGGGCGAGGGGCGTTCGGTCGGGCGACCTAATCATTGCCAACCACGTGTCGTACGTCGACGTGCTGTACCTCGTGGCAACGTACAACCCGGTGTTTGTTGAAATCGACAATGCGACGATGCATGTGCGCAGGCTGTCGCTGTGGTCGGCACTCCGGGCGCCCAGCCAGCCGACGCCCGCCCTGCTGCCGGCGTCAGAGGCGCGTCCGCTCAAGAGCATTACGCAGGAGGCGCGTCTCAAGGGCCTCGGCCCCGTGGTGGTGTTCCCGGAGAACGCCACCAGCAACGGCCGCGCGCTGCTGCAGCTCCTGCCGGTGTTCGAGGAGGTCGAGAACCAGGACGACAAGTCGGAGATGCACCTGGTGGCGTTCAGGTACCCGTTCCGGTTCTTCAGCCCGGCGTACTCGGTTGGCAGCCAGATGGGCCATCTGTTCGGGCTCTGCTGCCAGGTGTACAACTCGGCTGTGGTCAAGGTGCTCGAGCCGGCCGAGGCGCCGAGGGTGGCCTCGTCGGCCATGTTCTGCGAGGCCGGCGAGGAGCCCGTGGATCTGGACGAGGCGGTCAAGGACAAGCTGGTGCAGCTGTCGAGGCTGCGCCAGACCAAATTGTCGGCCATGGACAAGCGTGATTTCCTGGCGTTCTACTACAAGCGCACAAGGGGCGGGTATCGCGACCAGATCTGATTTACACCTGAAATGGCATTCTTTCTACGACCGCTGCTGCTGTTGGGGAGGAATGTAATCGAGGCACATGATCGGTGTTGACAACATCATGAGCCTCTGTTGTTGAAATAAAAAAACTGCGTGTGGCGTCACTGCAAAGGAGGGGAGTATAATGGCGGGCCAAGAAACTGAGAAAACAAAGAGGAAAATCTCCGGTTCTCCGTGTCTGCTGGCTGCGTGCGTGTGTGTGTGGGTTTGTAGCATTTGTTGTGCTGTGTGTGTGTAGGGGAGCGGTGGGGTGACCCAACGTAGCACAGGTATAAATAGACGAGGACCGTGCCACCTCTTTTTTTATTCCTACTCGCCCTTCCTTTCCTCTCTCTGAAACTTGTCTCCTTCGCAACCATCTCCACTCGATTTCTTCGATATTAGTCACTATCCTACACGCCTACAAGCAAGCACAGAAAAGAAACAAAATGATGCTGCCGCTCCGTCGCACGCTCGCCACCTGCGGCCTAACGCACACGCGCCAGCGGCTGCTACTCGCAGGCAGCAGCAACGCGCTGCCAGCAAGCACCCGAGCGATATCCGCGCACAGGCCATCGCCATCCCGCTGGCGATCCGCACTGCCATCCAGGCGATATTCCCACGCAGCAACAGCGCGCAGCACGATCGATCACGCAAAGCCCCCGCATCCTCGCTCTCTTCCCGAGCGCCCCGCAGTGCATTCGTTCGACAGCTCGCTGGCGCACTCGGGCGTGCTGCCGGGCGCGAGGGTGCGGAGGAACGCGTCGGCGTCGCAGCTGTATGAATGCGCGCTGCGCGATGAGTTGGGCTCGGCGATATCCTCGGCTGGCGCGCTTATTGCCCGCTCGGGCAAGAAGACCGGCCGGTCTCCTCGCGACAAGCGCGTTGTCGAGGAGTCGTCTACGGTCGACGATGTCTGGTGGGGCCCGGTCAACAAGAAGCTTTCTGGACGGTCGTTCGCAGTCAACCATCAGACCGCCGTGGACTACTTGAATACGCGCGACAGTCTGTACGTCTTCGACGGGTTCGCCGGGTGGGATCCCAAGCACCGGATCAAGGTGCGCGTCATCTGCGCCCGCGCCTACCACGCCCTGTTCATGAACAACATGCTGATCCGCCCGACGCCAGCGGAGCTTGAGGATTTCGGCGAGCCAGACTTTACCATTATCAACGCCGGCCAGTTCCCGGCCAACCGTTTTACCGAGGGCATGGGCAGCCCGACGAGCGTCGCGATCAGCTTCGAGCGCAAGCAGATGGTCATTCTGGGCACCGAGTACGCCGGCGAGATGAAGAAGGGCGTGTTCACCGTCATGCACTATCTGATGCCCAAGGCCGGCGCCCTGTCGCTGCACTCGTCGTGTAATGAGGGTCCCGAGGGCGACGTCTCGCTGTTCTTTGGGCTGTCGGGAACGGGCAAGACCACTCTGTCTGCCGACCCCCAGCGCCTGCTTATCGGCGACGACGAGCACGTGTGGACCGACCGCGGCGTGTTCAACATCGAGGGCGGCTGCTACGCCAAGACCATCGACCTGTCGGCCGACAAGGAGCCCGAGATCTTCAGCGCCATCCGCTTTGGCTCAGTGCTCGAGAACGTCGTGCATGACAAGAATGGCATCGTCGACTACTCGGACAAGTCGATTACCGAGAACACCCGCTGCGCCTACCCGATCGAGTACATCCCGAATGCCAAGGTGCCCTGCACCGGCGGCCACCCAAACAACATCGTGCTGCTGACCTGCGACGCCTTCGGCGTGCTACCGCCCGTAGCCAAGCTGACGCCGGCCCAGGCCATGTACCACTTCATCTCGGGATACACTGCAAAGATCGCCGGCACTGAGGAAGGTGTCACCGAGCCTGTGGCCACCTTCTCGGCCTGCTTCGGCCAGCCCTTCCTGGTCTGGCATCCGGTCAAGTACGCCCAGATGCTGGCCCAGAAGATGCAGCAGCATGATGTCAATGTCTGGCTGGTCAACACCGGGTGGAGCGGCGGCGTGTATGGCGTCGGCAAGCGCATCTCGCTCAGGCATTCGCGCGCCATCATCGATGCCATCCACTCGGGTGAGCTCGAGAAGGCAGAGTACACAAGCTATGGTGCGTTCAACCTGCAGATCCCGACAAGGGTCTCGAATGTTCCCGACAAGGTACTCGATCCGTCGCAGGCCTGGGAGGGCACTACCGATGAGTTTGCACAGACCATCTCGAAGCTCGCCGGTCTGTTCCATACCAACTTTGAGCAGTACGCCAGCCAGGCAACCCCCGAGATTATCTCGGCCGGCCCGCAGATATAACAACACCTTGTACTTTTTTTAACCTTCTTCTGTAACATCAATCTCAGTTTCGTATGTTTGTTACCGACAGCCAGACTGCGCACTACATTGGCAATGTCTATACGCTACCAGGTTTGTGAACAGCGCGCTTTTTTATTTCATAATGATAAACCGCCGCTGTGATTTTGGTACCGCTGCAGATCAGTAACATTCTCTCTGCTCCCCATCCCCTGATCCGCACAGACTCCACAGTTGATGAGCAATCATCCCTTCACCTCCTCCTCTCTGCTTCTTCTTAACACGCTCTTTACAAAACATATTCCTTCTTATTAACTTTTTCTTTTCGAATCATGCTCAGCGTTGCAATTGTCGGACCCGGTCTCGTCGGTGGAGCTCTTATCGAGCAGCTGGTTGCGTACTCCAAGTCGCCCCGCTTCTCCGGCCTGCCCATTGCCATTGTCGGCCTGATCAACTCGAAGAAGATGGCCATCTCGACATCCTTTGCCTCTGCCGATCTCGATAGCTGGAAGGACAAGGTCCTGGGCAGCAGCGCTGTCCCAGCAGATCTCACATCCTTTGTCGATCAGCTCTCTGCTCTCCCGGCACCTGTCACCCTGGTCGACTGCACGTCGAGCGACTCTGTGGCCGAGCAGTACCCCGAGTGGCTGTCGAAGGGCCTGCACATTGTGACTCCCAACAAGAAGGGCTTCTCAAACGACTATGGGCTGTTCAAGAAGATCCAGCAGCTGTCGTCGGGTCCTGAGGGCCCATCGGTCTACCACGAGGCCACCGTTGGCGCAGGTCTTCCCGTCCTGTCAACCCTTAACGATCTGGTGCGCACCGGCGACAAGATCATCAAGATCGAGGGCATATTTTCGGGAACTCTGTCGTACCTGTTCAACAACTTCTCAGTCCCCGGTGCCGCATCTTCGTTCTCGGAATGCGTTTCGGTTGCCAAGGCCAGCGGGTACACCGAGCCTGACCCCAGAGATGACCTGAATGGCATGGATGTTGCTCGCAAGGTCACAATTCTCGGACGTGTCGCCGGTCTCGACATTGGCACTGACACCCTGCCGGTTGAGAACATCGTCCCCGAGGCACTGCGGTCGGTTGCCACTGCCGACGAGTTTATGAGCCGTCTGCCAGAGTTTGATGCCCACTTCAAGGAGCTCAACGAGCAGGCACTGGCTTCGGGATCGGTGCTCAGATACGTTGGTATGGTCGACGGACAGGGCAACCAGAGCGGCGTCAAGCTTGCGAGGTATGCACTTGACCACCCGTTCGCGTCGCTTAAGGGCAGCGACAACATCATTGCGTTCACCACCGAGCGCTTCCCGAACCCGCTCATCATCCAGGGCGCTGGAGCGGGAGCCGCAGTCACTGCATTCGGAATCTTTTCCGATATCATAAAGATTGCTGAGCGCTTTGGATCTCGCTCTGCCGCAGCCAAAATCTAGTAGTCGTAGGCGTATTCATTGTGAGACAAAGAGATGTGGTTCATGATACAAATGATGGAATAATAAAAAAAGAAAAGCTAGCAGATGGCGTGCACTTACACCAGACGCTTGCGCTTGAGCTTGGGCTTGGGAATGCGGGTCGGGTTGAGAGACTCGGCAATCAGCAACTGGGGCTTGCACGGAATGGTGATGGGCGACGGGACCAGCAAGGGTCTTGGAATCGCCGACTTTTTCCACTTCTTCGGAGGCGTCGACGGAATGTCGAGAAGCGCTTCAAGATCTAAATCCAGCGGCGGCAGCTCTCTCATCTGTGCGCCGTATGTCGAGCTCTGTGTCTTTGGAATCAACCCAATGTCGATTTCGCATCCAAACAGGGTCTCTGCATCGAGCACAGGCGAAGATGGCCTCGGCGGTGCGTACTCTGGCTCGAGCGTCAGCTCGGGAGACGGAATCACCAGCTGCTGCATCTGCGGGCCTTTAAACAGGCCTTGCCGGCGCTTGATCGTCTTTGGAGGCTGATCATTGGTGATCTGTAGCAGTGGGGGCTTTGCTAGGGGTGTCGAGATTATGTTGCGGAGCCCGGTGCGCTGCGCTGCCTTGCCTGCAGGCTGCTTGCCGCTGGGTGTGTTGGATGGGAGCGGAGACCCGAAGGCCTTGGATGGATGCGCGTTGCCGGCATTCTTGACGTTAAGGAGTCCGGCTTTGCCTGCCCGGACGACGCTGCCCTGAACAGCGTTCTCCTTGTTCTGCGCAACGGTGCTATGCGGGTTGAGCGGGTTGAACATGTTTGCTGTAGGCACCAAGAGAAAAACGAAATTTACACAGAATAATGACAAAAATTAGCAGAAGTAAAGTAAAGGGGAGAGAAGAGAGAGAGAAAAAGGTATAGCCTGGCTCAAAGCAACCTCTGCAAATGCGTCCCTTTCCCCTCTTTTGTTTGGACCACATTTCAAAACAGGGAAATCGTAAACAAAAACTATGCACGTGTGTTGACAATATGGCTGGCAGTGCTGATCGTGATTACTGCCCAAAATCTGTGATCAGCTGCCGCAGCCGAAGTCAAGAATGGCCACTGGTAAAATTTTGAATGCTTGTACATTTCTTCTCTTCTTTCTTCGTCGTCAAACCGCTTATAATACAG
This sequence comes from Coemansia erecta, assembly GCA_027574685.1. Taxonomy (NCBI): domain Eukaryota; kingdom Fungi; phylum Kickxellomycota; class Kickxellomycetes; order Kickxellales; family Kickxellaceae; genus Coemansia; species Coemansia erecta. Next base: position 6,064 of record JANBOJ010000158.1, read on the forward strand.
TTGCCTGCATCATACCCATACCCCCCTTCAGAGGCGTAATATATATAAACATGTCGTCTACCGGTACAGCGAACGATATTACACAGGAGACGCAGAAGCTGCTGCACGCAGCCGGACTCAACATGGTGGTGCTTCTTGAGCACGTCCACAAATTCGAGGGCATCGAGGGACCCAGTGCAGGCTTCTCCGGACCATCGTTCAAAAAGACAATCGACGATCTGGCCGAGGCTATTGACAAAGAGGTCACCCGGTTCCTGATCGCCTGCAAACCACCTGCTCTTGACACCGAGATCCGTGCGCTGTGTCCAAAGATCAATGCTGGCTTCTTCCAGCTGGTGCAGCAGTGCGATCGGATCCCCAAGCTTGCAGGGAAAACATACCTGGACGCTGTACGCAGGGCAGTAAGCAAATCTCTTGTGGCCATTGTTATGTTGTTCAACTCGTTTATCGAGCACAAGATCGAGGTTGACAAGGCGGTGCTTGCCGATCTGGCGTACACAGCATCGTCGGGGATTTTCTGGGAGCACTGCAAGGCACTGTCGCAGATTCCGGCAGACAACCGGGCTGCAGTGTCCTCGATATGGGTGAGCACGGTCAGCGGGCTGGTCAAGGACGCCACAGAGGAACTCCGCGACTCGCTGGACGAGGCAGAGTCTGGCGGCGACAAAGACGGCGGATACTCTGATGACGACAGCATGAACGAGTTTGATCCGGATATCCCAGCAGAGAGGGTTGCTGATGGACGAAAGATATTCCGCCTAGTTACCACGGCTAAACATACGTGTGACAAGATCGGCCTGCGGTGCATCCGGGACTGTGAGCCGCTGGACGACGAGCGGACTGTCTGGCTTGACCGGCTGGTGGATCTTGGCAAAACTGTGCAGAATGCCGTCGATGAGCTGGTTGCAACTCTGTTTATTGAGGACGACGAGGCGTGGCGAAAGCAGCTATTTGTCGAGACAGAGAATCTTTCCAGTGCGCTCAGCGAGCTGGTTACCCTGGCGATCACTTTTGTCGACGACACGCACCTGACCTGGTTTGAGCTCTGTCGCAAGCAGCTCGACGCGGCCAAGCACTCGTCAAGCGTCGTACGTTGACCAAAAACATGCTTTCACCTAATCTAATACAGCTAATCTTTACATCGATATTGATCCTGCACATGTCATGTGGCTGTTGGGAAATGCGTGCGCCTTAACAACAACAAACCGCAGCCAATCGACTGTAGATTGCTGCAGACGCGCGATACAAAAAAAATTGCTTTGCTCAGCCGCGTTTGTTTGTTTTTCTCCTTTTTTGAAACTCCCTCTCCCTCCCTCATTTTTTTCTTCTCTGGTTCAACTCTCTTTAACAGCTTTCCATCTTTGATTTATACAATGGTCACAGCAGTAGCGGATATTGATATCGACCAGCTTGCGGGTCTTAAACGCAAGCAAATTCAGTCTCTGTGCAAGAAGCACGGTATTCGAGCCAACGGGAAGACTGAGGAACTGGTAGAGCATTTGATTGCTTACGCAAAGGACGGCAGCAAGCCTAACGAACCCGCAGCCGAGCAAGAGGAGAACGAGGAAGAGGAGCAAGACAAGGACTCGACGGAAACACCTGAAGAAGAGCCGACTGTACCCGAGCCAGAGCAGCCTGCTGAAGATGCTGCCCCCTGCCTCGCCGAAGACCATAATGGAGAGGCCGTCGAAGAGGTGGCTGAAGAAGCTGTTGAAGAGTCTATCGAGGAGGCGACTGAGGATGCAACAGAAGAGGTGGTCAAGGAAGTGGTCGAAGAAGCTGCCGAAGAAACGATTGAAGAGGCAACTGAAGAAGCTGCCGAAGTAACAGTTGAAGAGACGGCTGATGAGCCAGCCGAGGAGGCGACTCAAGAGACAACCAAGGAGACCACCAAGGACGTAAACGGTACTAGCTCGCTGCCTATCGCCGACGAACCAAAAGATGCTGAGCACAAAGACAGCAGCACTGCGGACATAGTTCCCATGACGCCCAAGGGAAGCGGAAATACAAAGACAGCACCAAAGACGCTGGCGTTCGACAGAATCCACCAGAATATGTTTAACAGCGGCGACTCGATTGCAAACCATTGGTCGGTCAAACGGGCAGCTACTCCAAAAGCCAAGCGTGTGGATGGCGACGATGAGGTACCTGCATCCAACAAGCGTGCTCGGATAGAGCCTCTATTCACTTCGCCAGGCCCAAAGCCACAGCACCCTGCTTTGCGCGATAGTAGTAGTGCATCGACATCAACCAGTAATGTCCCAGAGGCAACCGAGTTGCCTGCTGACCAGCAAGATACAAGTACTACTAGCACAAGCGAAACCGACATACCGGCTGTAATTAACGAGTCAGAAGAGGAAAAGCCAGCCTCGACAGATTCGACCACGCTATCCAGCTCAAGCAAGACAGATGACGCTTCGCAATCACTGATCCAGAAGCCGACGGTTTCAAAGTCGAGCATCGAAAAGCGGTTATCAGAGACCACATCTTTTCCATCTCGCATCCCGCCGCCTAGGAAATCCGACCAGCCGGCAGCGACTAACCCGGCAAATGATTCAAAGACCGAGGCCAAACCTGCGAGTACATCTTCGGCAGCAAACCCTCGTGTTGTCGAGTCCAAGATCAAGGCGTACATTAACGCCAAACCGCCGTCGCCAAAGGTAAAAGCAGTCAAGCACAAGGTCGTCGACCCCAAGCAGCCACCAAAGGCTGCCCCAACCACAAAGCCAGCGGCGGCAGCTCTGCCTACAGATACAAGGAAGAAGCCAAAGTCCAGCGCCGCTGACAATGACGGCATCCCTAGCTACATGAGACCGACACGCGCAACTGAAAGTCGGGCTCAGGCTCACAAGCCAGTATCCGCAAAGGCCCCAGTTAAAGGCGGCGAAGAGAACAGCTCTCACAACGGCAACGGCAGATTCAAGCCATACTCTCGGCCATCGAATCCGCCAGCAAAGAAGGCGGACACAGATAAATCTGCTATGCCAAAGTCTGCTCTGCCATCTGCCAAGTAATGGCATATCTTTTATATCTTTGAATTACCATTTAACAGTTAAATACAACCTCTGCTAAACAAGCACGGATATGGCAGATAGCAGCGCTGCTATCGCCAGAGCAGCACCAGTGCCCGAAGCTCTGGAATCCGCAGCACTCTTTGTGCTTCCGCTATCGCTCTCGTCGCTGCCGCTATCGCCTCCTCTGTTATCAACAAAGTCGGCAATAATGTCGCCGGTCAGCTTCTTGTCAATCCAGGTGCCATTCGAGGCAATTGAGCCATCGGTAGCCCACCCAATCCAGTCAGTGTACAGCCCAGTGCGCGGGAAGAAGATAAATCCGTTGGACTCGCACGGTGCAAGCGCGTCAGTGCGAACCTCGAATAGATGCGGGTCTCCAATACTGACAACGCGGATAGACGATCCGTCGGGCACGAAAAATACAGTCGAGTTAAGATTGACCGAGTTAATCTCGTCGCTGGACTGCTTGCTAATCGAGATGCTGGTGTCGGCATCGCAGTAGGTGACATTGTCGTATATTGACGAGCAGAACACGGGCGAGTTGTTGCCGGGGAGCGAGTGGCCATAGAAGCTCTTCATATCCTTGAGTCCGTATGCCGCCTCGTACTTGCTGTCACAGTCGCTGCGGCTAAGCGAGCTAACATCAGTCTTGCGCAGCTTTGTCAGGTCGATGCCCTCGTAGAGCACCTGCTGTGTGGCAGCATCGTTGCTCAGATTAGGCGACGAGAACGAAAGTGCGGTTAGACCAGACATGTTGGCCTCGACATCGTCGATATACAGCGATGCCAGCTGCCTGTTCTTGAGTGGGTAGTTGAGGGTAACGACACCCACGTCAAAGTTCTGCTCCGAGTTGTCGATATATTGGCTTTGGGAGTAGTACGCGTGTACATCGGCAGTGTCCACGGCAAAGAACGTCGAGTTGTCGACGTAGGTCTCGGCTAGACCAAGGAAGGTCGACGCACGGTATCCAGCCTGGCTTGGGCTGGTATAGACCTGGGTAGACAGCAAGATTCCGTGCATTGTAGCGGAGGTGTTGACAGTGGGCAGGGCGACCATCAGATACTCAGGCTTGAGCAGACCGTTGACGCTGCTTGGCACGCTGTTGGTATCCGAAAACGGATACAGACAGCGAGCATCTGTCATGACAGTGTCTTCCTTAATCAGCGCACCCAAGCAAATTGTGTAAGGGTTAGCGACATAGACCACCGATGGGTAGTCTGTCATTTTGACCTCCTCCGACGAGGCTGCTGATATGCCTGCCAGCACAAGTGCAACTAGTGCCACCAGGCGTGCTGCCGTAACTGCTGCTGTGGCAAACGCCATATTTGTATGTATATATATTGTGTGGAATAAGAATTAGCGGATAAATGAAAAGGGAGAAGCGAGAGCAGAACAATCGCTTGACAAATGTCAGGAAACCATCAACAAAAACCATTTTTAGCTTCAAAGGAATTCCAAAAATACATCCTTTGCTTTCAAGGTGCAGATCGCCGCAGGACGGTTGTGGAAGGAGCTCGCTCATAAAATTGATTAAATTTTGAAATTTCCGAGAAGCTGCCAACAGGCGCGGAGAAAGCACGGAACAGTGAAACACGTTCTTATCTCTCCATTCGATCGCCAGTGTCTAAGGTTAATTGGGTTAATACAGCATGCCGGACAACAAAGAGCCAACAATGAACGCGGTCGTGTTTAAGAAGCCGTTCGAGGTTTCGTATGAGCAGGTACCACGCCCGACCGATCCGCAGAAGGGCGAAGCGATCGTGCGCGTTATGGCCTGCGGCCTCTGTGGATCCGATCTGCATCCCTTCCGAGGCGCAGAGCAAGGACTGCGTCCAGGTACGGTGTGCGGCCATGAGTTTGCAGGCGTTGTTGAGGAGGTTGGCGAGGACGTCGTTTTAAAGCCCGGCCAGCGAGTCGCAGCGAGCTTTACGACTGCTTGCGGCAGCTGTTGGTTTTGTTCCCACGGTCTCTCTAGTCGCTGCGACACTGTGCAGCTGTTTGGGTGGATCGGCCAAGACGGAAACGGAATCCATGGCGGCCAAGCGCAGTTTGTTCGTGTCCCGCATGCTGACGGTACACTGATGGCTCTTTCTGACGATATATCGTATGACGAGGGCGTGCTGCTGGGCGACATCTTCTCTACGGGCTACTTTTGCGCCAAAAACGCACTCTCTGCGCTGTCAGACTCGCGCATGGCTCCCAAGGATATGACAGTGGCTGTTGTTGGCTGCGGACCTGTTGGCTTGTGTGCCATTGCTAGCGCACGGCAGCTAGGATTCGGAACAATCTACGCAATTGACCGCGCACAATCGCGTCTGGACCTGGCAAAAAAGCTAGGAGCCATCTCGATTGCTCCCGGTGATTCGCCTATAGATACCGCATGTGCTGCTACCGTGACCAAAAGCGGACGTGGTATTGATGCCGCTCTTGAAGTGGTTGGGGCATACGATGCACTTGATCTATGTTTCAAGCTTGTGCGACCGGGTGGCGTGGTTTCGTCCGTTGGGGTGCATGCCCATGACAAGGGCTTCCCTGTCAGTCCCGAGCAGTGCTATGACAAGAACATTACTTTCCGCAGCGGGCGTTGCCCGGCACGGTCGCTCATGCCCGAGCTCTGTCGGATTCTTAAAGATTCGGGCATTGTTCAGATTATTTCGCATCACGTTCCACTTTCTCATGCATCTGAGATGTACAGAAAGTTTGAATCGCAGGCGCCCGGCGTGTTCAAGGTAATTTTTGACCCGTGGGCATAATTATTCTTGAGCTATTGTCATTAGTTGTTTGGGTTAAAAATGAATAGTTGGAATACGGCATTGTTTGATAAAAGGAAGAACTTTTTTGCAAGCCAAAACATAAGAACAATGTTCTTACAGTTTAAACCTTGTTGCAATCATCTTGTTATTATTTTGTATTGGCAGCTTCGAGTTGGTTTAAAAAGTAAACAACCGCTAACGATTAGCGAGGGAAATGGTGGGGTACGTATAATCGTCACACGTACGAAACTGAAAGCCGCTCCGGCATAGACACGATAGCTGTAGAACAACAGAACACTATCTTGCATTCCAGCTCCCCTTTATTTACCCATTTAGAGAGCTGCGTGAAGGAATACGCTAGGCATTGACAGTAGCTAAGGAATAATGCAGCCATGACCACAACTACAGCCGCTCTAGGCCAAAGCCTGCGTAATGGATGCCTATGCAAGACTAAACCTAGCAATGAATGGACAAGTGGGATGATTGCACACGCCTTGGATGGGGTTCCACACTACCCCGCTTGTTTGTGCTGAGATATGCGGGGAGTAAAGGGGTAACAAACAAAAGGTATTGAAATGTCAACAGAAGCGTGAATAGACTCGTGTGACCCAAATGGACAAGACAATCAGGTCACGGAGAACAAGCAGACAAAGCTGCAATACGGTCAATTGGCTACAAGATTAGCCAGTTTGTCGCGCATCTGTGAACAAACAAGGTTTCAGGCAAGGTGGGAGGGTAGCGCCCCCTAGATCTAAAAGGTCTAAAGGTTAGAGTCACTCTGGGATCTCAAGCGCAGACGCATATGCTTAAAGATATGCGGAAGGCTGTATATGGAAATAAGCTTGCCACAGTCAGGCGCAATAAACTCAAGGCCAAAACATAAAAAAGGCACCAAGTAAGGCGGCGCTCTTGGAAAACTGACAAGACATGTCCAATATGGAAATACCCAGTAGAATGGGCAGGTCTCGGGTCGGAGTAAAAAGATGCCTGCTGTTATAAACAGTCGAGCCACCTGCCATAAATATTAGCATATCTTTGTTTGGTTCAGCTAGAGAACTTGCCACATCGGTAAACAGATAATTGAACCAGGCTGAACAAATAATGAGTCTCAAACTGGATGCTCCACCCTGTGCTATTTTAGGCAGTGTTTTTTGCAATGTGGCATACGCGGTCATATCTAGAGGTTTATTCAATTGGGTTACACAGTTTTGCGAGCCCACACATTCTAGATAAAAGTGAGACCGGCATTTTCTAAAACATTTATATACAAAGTATCGACCTTGCCAGAAGGTGCATATGATAAACCAAGGCAATAATGTATTTGCCTGGTTTTCTACATCTCTCGAATAATGTTAGTCCTAAATGGCATCTGCTACTACAGCAAACCGACTCAATAACCTGGTCTCACACAGTGCCACCTGTTGAAGGTATTAAATGTCTCGTTTATCGGGCCTTTTACTAGACATATACTTCCGTTTGCCGCCTTAAAACAAACAAAATTTAGTGAGAAGAAATACAGTGCTCACACTAGCTAGCAAACAATAAATTCGACAATTTGTATTTATCCTAGACCATCAACAAAAACAAACGCCAAACAATCACAGTTGCTGCTTTTTTCGACTTATCTCGTTCCTTGTGCCGGCTGATTGTTGGTGCGTGCATTCAATCAAGGACGCTGCACCGCTGACCAGTCGTATTCCTTAGCACGAATAATAGATGAATACCGGCAACTTCTATATTTGAGCATTGTTATTGACTCCACACCAAATTGGGATCATCAACACCTGGCGCATTTTTCTCTGCAGACAAATCAATGGCTGCAATATTGGAGAATGAGGAGTAGCACTGTGAATGGTGCGTTGGGTATTAGGTCGCATTGTGAGCTATCGACAGCTGCCCACCCGACAAGAGAAGGACACTGCCGCTTTAATAACAGATGCGTATCCCCCTTAGATTCTCCAAGACAAACAATTAGCAGCCCTTTTTGCACGAAAAGCACATCTGCAAGAATAAGAATGAACATTCGCAATATATTCGCCTGCTGAATATTGCGCCACTTGTTTTGGAACTCGATAGCAATTTTTTTCTCCACGCAGCAGCACGACTTTCGGTCTATAATTTCTCTGCACATTCTATTGCAAGAGTTTACAGTCTGCTCGCGGTCCATACCTAACAATAGGTGCCCCAATATGGAACTCGCTTATATGCAAGAAACCGCCATCATTGAAACAATGCACCTATGGAGCTAATGTCCAGTGCAGAGTAAATCACCATATGCCATCTGCCGCTATCATTCTTTTGATAGCTACGTTCTACCTTTTTTACACAGATGTTTGACCGACAGTCGCACTACTTTCCATATTCGGTGTTTTTGCCACATTGACATCATCGGCGGCCACATCAGCTGCATGTCGCGCCGCTATACTCAAATGAACAGGCCGACTTTCAAGGTACCAATGTGCTCCTTCCTGCCTTCCATGTGCACCTTTGGCAGCCACCTTAAAGCGTGCCTCGCCCTTGAATACTCCGGTTGCCTTCTGATCGCGGCTTCTCGTTTGTGTGCAGATTCCATTTTCAGAAGCCATTTTTCTCACACATTATTCACGCGAGAGAAAGAAGGTCCGGCCTGGTAAAGGAGCAGAGAAAAAAGGACTCGATGGCGATCTCAGAGAAGAGGAAATATGGCTGCCTGCCTGGTATAAAAACATACTCCAGCGGAAGGATAGCGAGGGTGCGTGGCAGGTAGCCTTCTTGTTCTCTATTAAAAATCTCTCGGGTTTTCATTCTAAAATATCTCTTAGCGTACTTTCTTCTTTCCACTATCCTAATAGCAACATTTTAAAAATGCCCATCTTTGGTTCACCCAAGAACAAGCACAACAGCGTTCGTTTTGCCATCTCCGAAGGCAAGCTCGAATCCAAACCCTGCCGCAGCATTGATCCATTTGAGCGCAAATCCCTGGCATCGTCGCTTGCAGCATCAGTCAAGACACTGTTTAGTCGTCGCTCGTCCGCCAGCCCCACCGTGAATGCTGCCTCTGCTTCTGCTTCTGTTACTCCTCCTCTGCAAATAAACACAAAAAGACGTTCTGTTGTCCCAGCGGCATCTACTCAGCCAACAATTAGACATACACCGTCGGCGCCTGCCTTGTGCGCTTCGGATGCCGCAGCTCAGAGCGACCGTTACACTGAGGCAAGAGCAAAGGCCTTGGCTGAAACAATCAGAAGACTCCACCAGAGTCCTGTTCAGACCGAGCAGCAGCAACCCGATTCGCCTATAACTCCTTCGAGCATCGATACTGGCAAGACCCTGCCCTGCTTTCCCGAAGAAGACGAATACGAGCAACAAAAGTCCGTCGACTCTGATAACGAGCCCGTATATGCGCTTTCGCCGGTTACACGCGCTGGTATTTCCCGCCTGAACTCTACATCCAGCAACGCCAGCACCAGAGGCAGCAAGTGTAATAGCATCTCGTCCTCCTTTACTTTGGCTGCACGCAGCCGCCCCACATCGTTTAATGCCAATGTCAACGACAGCATCCTGAAAACAGCTTCGCCAAAGTCGTACAAGCCCAGAAGACACAGTATGATGCTCGGTGATAGCCGCGAGGCACTAGCATCGCCGCAATTTACGCAGCCGCAGAAACAGTCACTTCCCAAGCCACGCCCGCAGCCACAGTTCCACTCGAATAGATACACTGTCACGATGACTCAGAACCTAAACCGGCGGTTCCAGACCCCGCTCCACCACGAATATGAGCAGCGCATTCACTGTCTGCACGCCCACTACACTGACGTTATCGAGAGGTTTGAGATGCAGCTGCAGATACAGGCAGCAAACCAGCACAAGTACGAGCGCAGCCTGTGTGAGCTGCGCAGGGCTAATGCCGTGCTGCAAGCACGCGAATCCGAGTTGAGAGACCGCCTGCAGCGGAAGAGCTCGATTGGCATGCCTCAGAAGCTGGTCGAGATTGTCGACCACTACCAGCAGCATATGCAAAATATGTCGAGAGAGACTAGGACAGCACAGGAGTGGGTGATTGCGCTGGCTGAGCTTGTTGTCGGACCCAAGAAGGAGACGCAGTCGTGGGATGACTGGCTCAACCAGAGTCTTGAAGTTCTACAGAAGCGTCACGAAACTCAGGACAAGCACACTAATGCTCTGGCTAGTCCACTGCAAAGCCCAAGATGCTAAACATGCTAGGTTTAATTGTAAATATTTTCTGAGCTGTGTTTTATAAAACGTGTCAATGTCAGTAAATGGGGTTCCATGGTATGGCGCAATTAAATTTGGAATAGATGGTGCTTGCCTGATTATAGAGATGTAAATAATATCTCTTTGTATATCCAAATATCCCTTTTGAGTAAAATAAGCAGAGCTCAAAGCGGTGAGGCTGCAGCATTTGGGTTTTATACAAATGAAACAATTGCTACCGCAGCTACAACCGCAGCATTAGCTTTTGTTATAAAAAGGAGCAATTCTACCTTTTGCATTTTCAAACCTTTTTTCACCTCATTTTTAGTTCAACTTGGTTCTCTATCAATTTATTTTCTCTAGTAAAATGTCGTACCCTAGCCAGCTGTCAGAAAACGTAGTGTCTGCCATTGTCAAGCACATCTACCTGAGCACACCTGTAGACTGTGTTGTTGACCAACTGTATCCATTGTTGTCTGTCAGTAGCATATGGAGAAAGGCAACGCAGTTAGTGCTTACTCACACTTACGTTGTGGATGATATAAACCACACTTCATCGTTTTACATAGGGTATAATATGTTGACTCGCGAGCTAAGGTATGTTTTAGGAAAAGGTGAGCTACTTGAGCAGGTTAAGGAAGTTGTCCACATAGCCTCCATCAAAGATATCCTTAGAAACGACACCTCTGCCCCCAGCCTGGTATTTCCGCATGCAGAGTTTCTACAATTAGAAATATATCAACCCGATAGCTACATGTGTGATAGCCCATGCTCATGGGGAGCGCCTACGGACTATTGGGTTGGCGAATTTGACGATTTGTGGAAGAACACTTGTATATTTGTCGAAAATATTAAAATGATGGTCCCAAAGGCCAATAATGTGTCTATTAAGCTTGCTGGCAACCTCTGCACCTATCTTCCGGACAGTGACCCGATATCTAAGTGTATACTCGGCCTCTTTGATGTGGCCTGCAGCAGATCACTGGCAGTGCGTCAAAGGTCAGTCTGCATGGAGCTTGTTGACTCTATTATTAATTTAACCAGCCTCGAGCTCGACTGGTTTGAAAATGATGGTATGACTGAAAGAATAATTAGAAACAATGCTGGGACATTAGAGTCTCTCAGGATCAATATGACCAACAGCACTGTCAGCAAAATCTGGAAAATTGTCGGATCCAATGGCCAGATAATCTATCAACATCTGCAAAAGGTCAATGTGCACGTCGAAAACACTGGTGGTGGAAGTAATTTACAGTGTAATATTGGACCTAACTATGTCTCTTTTCCCCAGCTGCGCCACCTAATCATGGATACTGACAGCGTTTTTGCCGCTGAGTTATTCCTTCTAGGGAGCGTCAAAACTATTGAATATCTCAGTTTGAAACTTACGGATAGTATTATCAACACTTTGACTAATCTCTATTCCACTTGCAACCAGTCGGCGCTCCGTCAAGCCATTCTGCATTCCCCCCGCTATGCACGCTTCTTTTTAGATAGGGACCGCTATGATGACTTGTATTGCAAAATGATGGCAAAGCTCCTTATCGCTCTCCCAAAGGACATATCGATGCTCCGACTGCCTAGAGACATGATATACAGCAAGTGTATTTTTGACCAAGTCATGGAAAGGTTCACAAAGTTGCAGATTCTATGGACAGGTAGCGAAAATACGTATATATCACAGGTATGCGAGCTCGTAGGCATGCTTCCTAATTTGCGCGAGCTGTACATCGGAGATATCAAGATTGATGCACGGTTCGATTATAGTGAGTTTAAGGATATTGTTAGAGCTCTCGGCTCGGAGTATCGGATGACAGATAGTAGGCTGGGGTCTATTGAGTTGCTTGGAGATGTGATATCGTCTCTTGATACTGAAGAAATGTTGATCGACATTGCTAGATGCAGCGCAATTCTGATGTCGCTCTGCCCTCAGTTCAAGCAGATAAAAGTCGAAGAAGTCTGGCAGGAAGATGTCGATGAACTGGCATACAACCTGGCAACAAATTTACATCTAGAGAATTAAATGTTGAATAAATATATTTTTATGTTAAAGTAATGCTTGATACAAAAAATGCTTCGGCCAAATTGTCTTTTAATTAGGTTGTGCAGCCTTCAATACGGCTTCAAGTTAATATTTTAAATATCAAAGACCCCATGTTTCAGATGATGGCAAGATTCTCCTCTTTTTTTTTTTTTTTTTTTAGCCAAAATCATATGTTTATGCACATTTACAGACCACGTACCCACCCACAGACAGTATATCTACTTTTATCTGCATTTGCATTTGTATACTGTATACACCCAGCGCTTAAAATGTTGCAAAGGCAAATGACAAACAGATAACGCAGGACTGGTACATAAACACCCAGCAGTTCATTCAATTGGCCTGCATAAGAGATAGCAAACAAAAAAGATATATCAAAGGGATCCGTGACCACATTCATACAGGTTCAATATACACAGGCCCGAAATGCTATTTTTTTTGCAAGCCATTTCCATCACATCCATCCTCACACGTATTTTTCCACTGAATGGCAGAAATGCCCGGGTATATCCCGGAAGCCAAAGCACTGCTCCTCATGGTGCACATGCGCGGGGATAGGTGGTACAGGCGTGTGCGAGTCAGCCGGTGATCTTTGCTCCCTGTCGGCGTCGGCCTCTTGGATCACATAGACGTAGGTGGATGGTGGGTAGAAGTGCAGCTTGTGAGCGCAGTGTGTGAATGGTGCCGGGGGCAAGGGCACAGAGGCGGGAGGTTCGCGTGGCTGCCTGCTGGCCACAGGCAATTGGGTAGGGTATACACGCGGAACATGATGCCGCTGCTGTTGTATCTGCTCTTGCCAATGATATCTTGGCTGGTGGTTTTCGGCAGCAGCGGCACACTCGGTGCAACGGCATGATTTCATGCGTCTGGGGCCAGGTGGTGGAGGTGGAGGAAGTGGTGGTCGCTTTGGATGGTAGCGACGAGTATGTGGTGGCTGGGTAAAAGTATGGTGTGGCGGAGGCGGACAGCTGTAGGGGCGAGAGTAAGGGCGTGTGTATGTGTGGGCGGGTGGCCTGTGTTGCTGCTGCTGCTGGTGGTTCATATTAGATATGGAACTGTGTCCAAAAGCGGTGTGGAAAGGCCTGCTGCTACGGGTCATATGAGAAAAGGAATGCAGACAGAGTTTTTTGTTGTTTTCTGGCGCGTCGGTCGTACTAGTAGACAAGTTAGATAGAAGGGGAGAGTGGGAGAGCGAGAGAGCGAGAGAAAGAAAAAACGTTGTGTGTTTGAAATCGACAATACAAGAATGCTGTGGATTGTGGTGGTTTCGTACAGCGATGATCTGGTTCATGCATCAAAATCATTTGGCATTGATCAAGAAATAGCAGTAACAATTGAACATCTAAAGGGAGGAGAGAGACGGCAGCATTGTCCTCAAGACTACTGCTGGTCGGCAGAGGCGGCCACCCGGGTGTATGCCGGCTCGCGTGGCGGCGACGACGACGGAGATGGGTAAGAAGGCGATGAAGACGAAGAAGACGACGGTATCGAGTACCGCCAGTCCAGCACGTACAGCGCCGCAGCGGCAGCAAAGAACAGCCACGCGCGGCCATACCCAAACACCACACTGGTGAATCCGTAGGTGTACACAGTCATCAGCGACGGAATGCCCAAGTACAGCAGGATAAACGCCGCCATGGCCACGCGCACGGCCAGCCCGCGGTACCACGGACGACTCCGCGCGCCCTGACGACCAGCAACGTAAAACACCGACCACGAGGCGGCAGCCACCGGCAGGTACAGGAGCAGGAGGGCGAGCGCCGCGATGCTGGTCAGCCCGTAGCCCCACGAGTCCAGCAGGGGCGACCACTCGCCGGCGATGTATATGCCGTAGACGTACACCGACCCGATGGCATCGCCGGCAGACGCCGAGGGGATCAGGCGGCCGGTAAACAAAGGCAGGGTGGCCAGCGCCATGGCGAAGAAGTAGGCGGGCCAGAAGAGCCACGGGATGGTGGCAAAGTACACCTGCGCGGTGAACTGCGTGGACACGCAGAAGCGCGTGTGCGTCGAGAGCATGGCGAGCAGGAGCTTGGCCAGCACCAGCGGGTTGACAATATCGCCGCGCGTGAACGCGGCCCATACGTGGCGCATGCGCGCGTCGTCCTTGTGGTGCTCGAGCCTCCGGGCGGCCAGCCAGGCGCGCACGTCCGAGGCCGGCAGGTGGTTGGCCCACAGCCGCGGCAGCACGAGGAGGAAGACGGCCATCAGGAGGTAGCTGGCCACGGCCGACGTGCGGAAGATGGCGGCAAAGTCCTGGCGCATGATCCAGCCGCCGCGCGCGTCGTTGTCGAGCGCCAGCAGGTCGGGCGAGAAGTGGAAGGGCAGGCGCGTGGTGGTGGTCTTGCCGTCGACGTCGGTGGCCGTGGCCTCGAGCCAGTGCACCTGGCCGTCGTCGTACTGCGAGGCGTTCCAGGGCGCCACCCACAGGGGCGTCTTGACCAGGTCAGCGGACGTGGCGCCGGACTCGTGGCCGCGGTAGACGGCGGCGTGCGGATGCGGCGTGTCGTCGATGGCCAGCACCACGGACGCCAGCGGCCGGTCGGCCCACACGAGCAGGCGGATGTGCGAGCTGCCGCGCATGCGGTGCAGCGGCTCGTGGCGCGGCAGGAGGTACCGCGCGTCCTTCGGGTTGGTGACCAGCACGACGGGCGGGTGCGGGACGGCGGCAGGCACGTTGGCGGCCAGCAAGTCGGGGTTGGGCAGCGGCACGGTGGGCAGCGGCAGCGTGACGTCGACGAACGACACCAGGTCGTGGTCGACGGCGTACACGCGGTACACGGCGTGCTCCTTCATGTCGCCGAGCTCGAGCTCCCAGTAGCCCTCGCGCACCTTGTACGCCTGCAGCTGCTCGCCAATGCCGCCAGCCAGATGGTGCAGGTGGCCGCACAGGAACACGCTGACATTGCGCACCATGTCGGCAAACGACCGGCGGTACCTGCCGTACAGCATGGTGCTGACGGGGTAGTGGTTGAGCAAGAAGGTGTGGTTGGACCCCTGGGCGGCGTCCATGCGGTCCTCGAGCAAACGCATGCCGTCGGCGTCCAGGTAGCCAAAGAAGTTCAGCGGCCGGGCGAAGCCGTGCTTGGGGCACGCGTCGGTGGCCACGAACGAGTACGACCCGAACGGCTCGTCGATGCGCAGCAGGTAGCCGGGCTCGCGCACGGCGGCGTGGTCGCGGAAGTGGTTGTCCTTGGCGTCGAACGAGAACACGTTGAAGCAGTCGTGGTTGCCGCGCTGGTCGCGGTAGAACGTGCCGTTCAGCCGCTTCTCCACTCCGGACTCGTCCAGCGCCCGGCGGTACGCCCGCCACTCGTCGATCTGCTGCTGCGACGTCAGCCGCTGCCGGTCCTTGCCGTCCGTCAGGTCGCCCGTCACGGCCACCAGCCGGGGAGACACCAGCGGCACGGCGGTGCGCAGGAAGTGCAGGAAATGCACCAGCCCACCTTTGGCGTAGTACTTGCTGATGTGCACGTCCGAGGCGTGGATGAACGTGACGATGGACGAGCTGCTGTCGTCCAGCGGTGGTGAGGAGTCTGTGGACTGATGTGAGGCTGTGGCAGGCATGGCGGTGGTCGACGACGACGACGACGACGGCGGCGGTGGGCGGGAGGCGTCGGGTGCTGCTGCGGAGAGCAGCGCCAGAGGGCGGTTGGCGGCGTGGTAGAGGTGCAGGCCGTACGCCCAGAGCAGCAGCGTGGCGGTGACCAGCGCCAGCGATTTGAAGAGCGGGCGCATTCAGGAAGAGCGTGTAATTCTAGCTGAGGGAAATGGTAAAGAAAATATATATATATATAAAACTGTTTGCGAGAAGGGAAAAGGGGGAGGAAGACAAGACTGGAGCTCTCCCGCATGACTGGGATGGGGTCGAACCAGAAACGAGTGGGGTGACTGCATCGGAGAAAAGCCCGGATTTAAACATGGCGAGAGGAGCCACAGGCGCATAGACTGCATGCGCGCTGCATGTGAAATGGCAGAAGGCTGGGATTATATAGAAGATGGAAAGAACAGAGCAGAAAGAAAAAGAGGGGTTATGCCTCGAGGCCGCGCGCGGCAACGGCGGCAGGGGCGGCGGCCGGCGGGGCAACGGCGGCCGCGGGCTTGACGGCGTCGACGCTGGGGCGCGGCGCGGCAATGGACGACGCGCGCTGCAGCTGCTGGATGGCGGCCAGCATGCTCTGCACCGAGATCGCGTCCTCCTCGCGCGGCAGCTTGGCGTCGCCCGCGCGCTGGCGCTCGGCATACTCCTGCAGCAGCGCCGTGAACGCCGACAGCCTGGCCTGCATGTCGCTGAGCTCGCGCTCCCGCGCAGCCACGCGGGCGTCCGCCTCGTGGCGCTGGTCGTTGGCCTCGCGCAGCGCGTTCTTGAGCGACAGCAGCTCGTCACGTGCCTCGGACCACTGGCGGTGGGCGGCCAGGTAGGCGGCGTGCAGCTCGTGGGCGCGCGACTCGGACGAGTGCGACGAGAAGCTGGCGCGCGGGGCCTGGTCGGCCGAGGAGCTCGAGTCGTTGCGGGCGCGCGCGTAGCCGGGGGCGTCGGCCAGGCGCTGCTCGAGCTCGGCGATGCGCTGCTCCTTGGCGGCCAGCTGGTCGACCTGGGCGCGCAGGCCGCGGAACATGGCCAGCTCGTCGCGCGACTCGGCCCACAGGCGCTCGAAGTCTGCGGCGCGGTCGCGGGCGCGCTCGGCGTGGGCCCGCTGCACGTCGACCTCGGAGCGCAGCTCGGCCGCCGTGGCGCCCAGCGAGTCGAGCCGAGCCAGGGCGTCGGCGTGCATCTCCTGCACGCGCGCGGCGCGCTCCTGCGCGGCCTGCGCCTGCTGCATGGCGGCGTCCAGGCGCTGGGCGCGCTCGGCGTCGGCCGCCGCAAGCTGCGCGATCGCGGCGTCCTTGTCGGCCAGCCGGCGGTCCATGTCGGGCCGCATCTGCTGCTCGTCGGCGTGCAGGGCCTCGAGCTCGCGCAGCTGGCGGCGCGTCAGCTCGGCGTCGGACTTGAACTCCGCCAGCGCGTCGTGCGACTGCTTGAGCGCCAGGTTGGCGTTGGCCAGCTGGTTGCGCAGCGCGTCGTTGTCGTTCAGCGTGTTGGCGTACAGCCGCTCGAGCTCGTGGATGCGGTGCATGTTGAGCTTGTTCAGCAGCGGCGCGCTGCCGGCCGTCAGCGCGCTGGCCTTGGCCTTGAGGTAGATGGCCTCCTGCAGCGCCGCCTTGCGCCCGCGCTCGGCCTCGGCCACGCGCTCGATGGCCACGCGCGACACGGTGCTCAGCTGCTGCTTGGTCTCGGCCAGCTCGCGCCGCATGCCCAGCAGCACGCCGAGCACGCGCGACGCGTCGTCGGACAGCAGGCTCTCGCCCACGCGCGCGCCCTGCAGCGCCGCCGCGTCGCCGTCGTCCTTGACCGACCGCTGGTGCGCGTACTTGCCCTCGAGCAGCGCCCAGGCGCGCGCCACGGCGTCCTTGTGCTCCGACGTCACCGACGCGTCCGTGCTCAGGCGCTTGTGCGCCGGCGCACGCGCCATGTCGCTGCCGGCCGCCTCGCTGGCCGCCATGGGCGCGCTGCGGGGCTCGGGCGGGCGCACAAGGACGTCGTCGCCGCCGGCAGTGGCTGTGGCCGTGGGCTCGGGCGCGTCGCCCGAGAGGATGGCCACCGAGTTGCGGTTGCGCAGCTGGATGGTCAGCCGCTGGTCGTCGCGCTTGGCCTGCTGCACCTGCGGGTTGAGCATCGCCTGCTGCTGCGCGCCCGCCAGGCTGTCGTTCGAGATGGCGCCCAGGCTGGCGTTCGACCCGAGCGAGCCGACGGCGCCCACCGGCGGGCTGCCGCTGACCAGGTTCTGGTTCAGCACAATCGACTTGCGGTGCCCGCCGCGGCCCTTGCTGCCCGCCGACGCCCACGAGCCGTTCGGCGCCGCGCCGCGCTGCACGTCGTCGTCCAGCGGCGCGCTGACCACCTCGAAGCTGTCCAGCGACGGGTTGCCCGGCGCCGCCCGGCTGGTGTCCACCGTCGGGCCGCCAGACTGCTGCTGCTGCTGGCGCGCGGCCGACGATGGCGGCAGCGGAATCCCGGTCTCCGTCGGCCGTCCGGCGCCCGACCCGTTCTGGAACCCCTGCTGCTCGCGCACCGCGCGCTCAGCCGCCGCGCCGCCGACCATCGACACTGCACGTGTGCCCGGCGGCGGCAGGCTCTGCTGCGCCGTCGGCGGGCTGCGCTGGGCCGCCTGCTGCGACATCTGCGCGCTCTGGCCCGACGCCGGCGGCATCATCGACCGGTGGCGGCGGCTCTTGTCCAGCGCATCGCCGTCCTCGTCCAGCGCCTGCTGCTGAGGCGGCGCCGGCAGACTGCCCTGTGGCCGGGGCTGTGCCTGCGGCTGAGCCTGAGCCTGAGCCTGCGGCCGGGGCGCGTCCGGCTGGATCTTGATCTTCGACGTGTCGAGCGAGTATATGGCCGACTCCTGCTCGTCGCGCAGCATGCTGCCGCTGTACAGCAGCAGCCTTGTCTTGACCAGCGAGAAGATCGGGTCGATCTGGTGCGGCCACGACGACGAGTTGACCTGGAACGTGTACCAGCGCTGCGCCGACACCTTGTAGGCGAAGAAGTCGTTCAGCGGCTCGCCGCGCAGCGTGCGTCCGCCCATGATCACGATGCAGTCGTCGACGACCGCCGACGCATGGCCATAGCGCGCCGGCGGCGTAGCTCCGTTGGGCGTCACGCGCGCCCACGTGCTCGTCGTCAGGCTGAACTCCCACAGGTCGTTGTAGCACCGCTCGCTGTCCATGCCGCCGAACACAAAGATGCTCTCGAGATGCACGCTGCTCGAGTGGCCCGCACGCGGCGGCGGCACCAGCGTCTCCTGGCTGCTGGCTGCGGTCACGTTGTCAAAGTTCCAGAACGGCCCGCTGTCCGCCGCCTTGCGCACGTTGAACGACACGAGGTCGTTCAGGAAGTAGCCGTCGGCCGTGCCGCCGAACACGTACAGGTTCGAGCCCACCGACACCGTGGTGTGGCCCTTGCGGCCGGCCAGCGCGGGCCCGCGCATCGGCACCTTGTACCACGTCAGGTTGCCCGTGTTGTAGGCATACAGGCTCTCGTCGTACTTGCCCGTGACGTCCTGGCCGCCGAACACAAACATCGTGCGGCCGATGAACGTGGCTGCGTGGCCCTCGCGCGGCGACGGCACGCTGCCGACCGCCTCGACCCGCCGAACCTCCCAGCTCGTCGAGTCCATCGTGTTCAGGTCGTTCTGCAGCCCGCTGTCGGACTTGCCGCCGAACCAGTGCACCAGCTGGTCGTGCAGCGCCGCAGAGAACCCGCGCCGGGGGAACATTGGCTGGCCGTTCAGCGTGCGCTTCGACCAGAACGAGCTCGACCCGCTGGACGACCGCGCAACGGGCTCGCCTGCACGCCCGTTCGCTGCCGCCGCCGGCGCAGCGCTGCCATTACTTGGTGGCCGCTGCTGCTGAAGCTGGCTCTGCTGCTGCTGCTGCTGATTCTGTGCCTGCTGCTGCTGCTGCTGGGGCGCGGGAAGCGGCTTTTCGTTGTTGCGGATATACCCGTTGCTGCCGTTGATGGCAATGTCGGATGCAGAGTTACCGTTCATGTAAGGCTGCTGTTGGAACTGCCGCTGCCTGGCATCTGGAAGCGATGTCGACTGCTGCTGCATGGACCCGCCGCCGCCGTAGCCCGGCCCGAACTGCACATTACCTCCATCGCCTGCGCCTGGAGGCGAAGCATAGGGCATGTCTTTCTGCACCGGCGGCGGCGGCAGTTGCTGCTGCTGCTGCCGTGGCGGAGGCATTGCGCTCTCTGGAGCGTCGTTGCGGCTTAGCTGGGTCATGCCTCCTCGCGAGTGTCCAAAGTCTGCAGGCACGCCTGATGCCGGCCGCGCCTGAGCACGCGCGCTGCTCTTTTTTCTGCTGAATATGCTAGGCATGGACCTCTCCCTCTATATTTGTACCGATATGTGCAAGAGAGGTTTTTTTGGCAGCTACCCCCAATACAGATAAAAAAAAGGAGCGGAGGATTGCTGCTTGCTGTAGGTGCTACAGGTCGTAAACTGGATGGGTCAAAGCGATGCGATTAAATAACACTGTAACGTGACAAAAGTGAAGGAAAGGGAGAGAGTGGGAGGAGAGGACAGGTTTTCCTTTTTAAAAATAAAAAAAAGGTCAAAGCAGCACACGACTGTGGGTAAGTATAAAAAACGAAAAAAAAAACGAAAACAAAAAAGGATGCGAGTAATAAAAATAAAAAAGAACGAGAGTTTGAAAGAAAGAGGAGGGGGAGGAGGTATACTACTCTTTCGAAAAACGTGTGGTGGTGGTATGGACGAGTCTGAGACAAATACTTCTAATGTGTTTCTCTGTCTATAAACTCGCGAATTCGCCTAGCTGCTTTCTCGCGTTGTATATGCTGGAGAAAGAGGGGAAGGAAAAATCAATGTGTGGGCAGCCGCACCTCTGTTGGGCGTGTGTGCGTGAGTGTGTGTGTGTGTGTATATAGAGTACAAGGTTTGATAACGAGGCGTAGAATGTGTATGCTATTACAGAGCAGATATGCTCGGGTATACTATTATTAAAGCTATATACCAAACACGAAAAAGGAACGCAAAGAAAATAAAAGAACGCAAAAGAAGGCCGCTTTTGAAAAAGAGAGAGTTGAAGCTGTCGATAAACGAAGGATTGTTGGGAGTGGAGAGAGAGAAGGGAGGAAAAAAATAATAAAAACAGGCGAGGGCCAACTTTCAAAAGGATTCGAGGGATGTACGCCAACAAAAAATACAAAGGATGTAGCCTGTTTCCCTTGCCTTTCTGGGACAGGCGAGCTGATGTACCAACAGCTCAATTGCATCAACAAATTACGTCTGTTGATGTTTGGTGGAGCAGATGGCAACTTCTGCAGGCGTGCGTTAACATCAGAGAGAGAGAGAGTATTGCAAGCATGAGCGTGCGTGCTTTTCGAGCAAGGCAAAGCTGCATCGGAAGACTCGCAGCACCAGCTCTCGGTAGACTACACGCCGATCAATTGCTACCCACCGTCGCCTATTCTCTCTCCTGGGACCTTGTGCACGCGTCTGCCTCCCTCCCTTGCACCCATCAATTAGCTTTGTCGCTGGGCGTGCGATTGTTCTGTCCCATTTAGTGATTGTTAGAACAACACATGTCTACTGCACGTATGAGCTCATTGACGCTCCTCTCTATCCTCTTTTTCCCTGGCTCACCGCACTCGCGCATCCCAAAAGGGTGTTTTTCAAGTGCACACACTCCTCTCGTTAGGATTTCTGAATGCATAACCGAGAGCGGATTCGCTCGAAGCACGCGTTGGTCCGCTGCTGCTGCTGCTGCTGCCTGTTTCTGGAAAGTTGTGCAAATCGCCGATAGATGCATCACGTGCTAATAATCAGATCCTGATTTGATCTGACAGATCCCGAGCTATCAGCCGCAAGGGCTTATCAGAGCATTTCTGCCTAAGCATGACTGCTTCTTTTCGACCCACCTTTTCAATTTCCATTTCTCCATTCTATTTTTTCTTATTATTACTAGAACAATGGCTCTCCGTATTGCGACCAAGAACATTCCCGGTAAGAATCAGGCGACGCAGCAGAATCGGATTGACGATGCACACAGACGAGCAGCAGCAGCAGCAGCAGCAGCATAAAACCCCAAAATGTAATTAGCACTAAACCTGGTATTTTTCCCTGTATGTAGCTCTTGCCCAGCGCGGCTTTGCCATGCGCCTCACCCCGGCCGGTGTTTCCGCTATCAGGTACGTACAGTTTATATTGCACTGTTCGTTTATTTATTGAGCGAAGAAAGAGAGACTAACTGATCACAGAGACGACATGGAACCGTGTAGAGCCTACTCGACCCAGAACGAGCGCCAGCCTGCCGAGCAGAAGGCCAACAGCATTATCGATGCGCTCCCCGGAAACTCGCTGGTTGCCAAGACCGGCTTTTTCGCCGGCGCCACCGGCCTGACAGCCCTGCTCATCTCGAAGGAGATCTACGTTGTCAACGAGGAGACGATTCTTGTTGTTGCCTTTGGTTCGATTCTCGCGGTCCTGTACAAGGCGATCAAGGAGCCATATGCGAGCTGGGCGGACTCGAGCCTGAAGGCCATCGAGGACCTGCTTACGGGCGCGCGTGGCGAGCACAAGGCGGCGATGTTGAACCAGATCGAGGCCAAGTCGAAGCTGAAGGACATTGTTGCTTACACGAAGGACCTGTTCGGCATGTCGAAGCAGATTGCGACGATGAACGCCGAGTCGTTCGAGCTGCAGCAGAAGGTGGCGATGAACGCCGAGATCAAGTCGGTGCTTGACTCGTGGGTGCGCTACGAGAGCTCGGTGCGCGAGAACGAGCAGAAGGCGCTGGCCGACAAGGTCATGGGCAACGTGCGCAGCCAGCTCACCAGCCCCAAGACGCAGGAGGAGATCATTGCCCAGTGCCTGCGCGACATCCAGTCGATTGTCAAGACTGCCTAAACCAATTTCTATTTCAATGGAAGAAACAAAGCCAATTTTTTCATATTATGTGTTTTGTTCAGTATGCGAGCTCTGTTAGCGCCAAGCGGTACTCCTCGGCAGACTCGTCGCCCGTCTTGGGCACGCGGGCAATCTCGTCCTGCACCCACTGGCTAAAGTCCTGAGGCAGCTTGCAGGTGCTCGGGTACGCAGCCTTGAGCGACTGCAGGGCCTGGGCGTACGTCGAGCGGCGCGAGTACGCCGACAGAGCCACGGGCTTCTCATTCTCAACGTCGCCTAGAGCGTCGACCAGGCGGGTAGCCAGTGTCTCGCACCAGGCGGCAGCGTTCTGTGCCAGCATGCTTGCCTGATCACGCGGCACATCCGGGTTGAACTCTGGGTTGAAAAGATCCTCGACAAACCGCACCACGCGCACGTCCAGACGCCTTGCCTCGTACTCGTTATCGTCGTTGACCGCGACGGCAATCGGGTTGAGCTCCCGGAGCATGCGCAAGCCTCCGAGCTCGGCAAACTGCACCAAGGCAGCCCCATGTCCTCTGACGAGCGCCGACAGGGCAAAGATATGCTTTCCCGTAGTCCTCAAGTCCGTCTCATCGACCATCGAGCGAAGCAACGAGGGGATTGCACCGGCGTTGTAGGCGATGGCCTGCAGCCGGTGGTTGTTCTGCACGGCGGCGCCCAGTACCACGGAGGAAAGGCGGCGGACGCTCGACGGCCAGGGCACAGGAGTATGTGTCGGGCTGCTCAGACGCAGGAGCGCAGGCAGGGCATGTGTGTCGTGCAGCAGCTGGTCCGCGTGCCGCGTCTCGTGCACGAGCTCCTCGAGCTCACCGAGCACCTGCAATGTGCCGTCGGTCTGCGTGCGATCCACAGGCGCACCGGCCACGGCCACCAGGCGGTCGATGTACTCCTGCAGCTTCTCGCTATGCGGATACGTCTGTGCCGGCGGCCGCGTATCCTTGTTCTCCTCCTCCTCCTCCTCCTCCTCCACATCCTTGACAATTCTGGTGTCAGAGACTAGCGCCAGGCCATTTTCGTCCTTGTCATCTGCAGGCATCAGGCGGGCCATCCGAAGCCCCGTCTGCATGTCTATCTGCACATGCAGCCCCGGAGGAATGTCCTGGCCCGGCTTTATCACCTGGAACTCGTCGGTGGCTACAAACATGCGCGGGTAGCAGGACTGCTCGCCGGTGGCGTCGGTCGAGCATATGGTGGCGCTGTCGACGACCTCGAAGACGTGCTGCTTGGCGTGCACTGCGGTCTGTGTGAGAGAGAGGATGCCGACCAGTGCTAGCAGGGAGACAGCAGATAGTCTGACCATTGTGAATTAAATTATAGTGTACGTAAAATATTTATATATAAGAAAAGAGGAGAGGCAAAAAAAGAGGCAATTTCTAGTGGAGAATGGAGAGCGCAGGTGTTTATTCCCTGGAAACTTTTGCTATATAAAATCTTGTGACGTCCACCCGTAAATTCGTTGGATTGTGCAGGAAAGCGGCTTTTGCGCAAAAAAACTCCCCCTTTCACGCTGGCCTGTGGCGATTGGGGAGACGACACATACAAAAATTTTGCGATCCACTTGGCGGTTTTTTTTTAGCCTTTCTACTCTTTATCGTCTTTTATTTTTTTTTTTGTTGCTTCGATACACACTTTGCAATAAAAACCCTGCAAAGCAAAAAACACACACACATAAAACTTTTTTTCGAACAGTCTATATCGAATATTCTAACATGGGAAACGTAAGTTCAAACAGTGACGACATTGGCGTTTGAGGGTGGGGAGATCTGCTTCCCCCTCCTCTATGAACCACTACTGCTTATCCTCGAAAAACGTTACCTGCTAACGCAGCAAGTCGTTTGATTCATGTAGGGAGCCAAGGCACAGATGAAGCGGGAGCGCGGGGCCAAGAACGCACCCAAGGAGGCCAACAGCCAGCTGAAGGTCAATGCAGCAGCAAAGAACATCAAGTGCTCGGTGTGCTTCGCCGACTTCCTCTGCACATCCCGGGCCAAGCAGCTGGAAGAGCACTCGATGAACAAGCACAACAAGGGGCTGCAGGAGTGCTTCGCCGGGTTTGTCGAGCAGCCCAAGAAAAAGTAGCAGACAGTTACTCATCAATATAAACCGTGTTATCATTTGTTAAATTAACCGCTCCATTAAACATGTCGACTCTAGTAGTTCTGACTCGCGAAATCCTCCTCGGAAATATACGATGCAATGACTGTGCGGCCCATGAACTGCCGGCCAGCAAGAGCATTAAGCGCCTGCGTAGCCTCCGCCTCACTCGTATAGCGTATAAAGATCTTGCCGACGCCCGGCACCCTGGCGTCCGGCTGCGCGCTGTCCTGGCGCGGAATCAGCAGATCAACAATGCTGCCGTATGTCTGGCACTCGTCACGCACGTCGTCCAGGATATCGTTGTACTCGTCGTTGTCCGTCAGCTCCGCCACGGTCACCATGTTCAGCAGCTGCACTATCGGCGTCGGCCGCGCCGCCTCCTGACCGTCTGCCGGCGGCAGGTACTGCTGCATGGCCGGCTCAGGCGCCGCGTACAAAGACGGCGGAGGCGGAGGCTGCTGGTACGTCGCCGACGGCGGGCCGTGCCCATTGGCCGCCCGTGCCCCGACGCTCGCGCGCTGGACAACCATGCGCTTGTCGCCTAGCTCCATCCCATTGAGCCCCTGGCACGCCGCATCGGTGACATTCGGGTCGGCGTACTCGCAGAACGCAAACCCGCGCGACATCCGCGTGGCGCTGTCCTTGACCAGGTTGAACGCCTTCAGCTCGCCGAATGCCCCCAGAAGCTCCATGATCTGTGCCTCCTGCAGGTACGTCGGCAGCCCGCCGACATACACCTTGTTCGGCGAATCAGGAACGGTGTTCGAGATGACGCCAGGCAGCGCCAGCGAGGGCGGGCGCGGCTCGGGCTGGCCCACGGGTGGAATGTAGTCTTTGGGCCGGCGGATCTTGAGCTTCTGCGCCTGGAACGCCACGCCGTCCAGCCCCATGCCCATGGTCGCCTGGTCGGCATCGCGGAACTCGACGAACGCGTAGTTTTTGTCGTGGTTGATCTGGATGTTCTGCACCGGCATCTCGCCCGCCGACGCAATATGCATGCGCACGAACAGGTCGTTGAAAAACGCCGCTATGCCGTCCTCATCGATGCCCGGCGGGATATTGCCGACATACAGCCGCCTGGCCTGCCTCGACGCCGTGCTCGGAAACTCCCGCTCCCCGCGGCTGCTCGGCCGGAACCGCTCGTTCTCCTCGCGGTGCGTGTGCTCAAACAGAACACTCGGGTTAAACGACGCCACGTTCCGCGACCCGGCTGACTGGCCCGGCGGCGGGAACATACCGGAAGCCTTGGCATCCATGCTGCTGACGTTCTCGAACCCCGGCGGCGCCAGGTCCCACATGTTGAGCTTCTTTGGCCGCAGATGCAGGGGCACCGCGGGGGCGTCGTCGCGGCGCGAGGAGCGACGAGGGGCGTCGCGTGAGCGGTTGCGAGTACGGCTTCTGCTGCGTCCGCGGCTACGCGACCGCCGCCGGTACGAACGCGAGTCGTCGCGGGTGTTTCGCCGCCGGTAGTCGTCGTGACGCCGGCGCGACCGGCTGCGACGCCGGGGTGACCGGCTTGACCGCCCACGCCGTCTGTCCCTGTGCTCCGAGTGCTCACGCCGGCTTTCTCTGTGCTCCGAGTTCTCTCTGTGCCGGCGACCGTCTGGTGCCCGCTGCTGCAGCGTCTGCCCCATGCTCTTTAAAAACGAACTAGCCATAGCCCCTACAGACAAAAACAGGCTTGGTAATATTAGTACGTGTTTTGTTGTATCGCAAGGACAATGCTGATGTTGCTGCTTACTTGCTATTGCAGCTTGCTCGCTCACAGGCAATATTGAATTATTATAAACAAGGGCTCTCACTATTCCTACCTGCATCATTTGATTCGAATGTCTGCTGGCTATCCGACCGTCTCGGCGCTCTCTCCGCCTCGCCAGACCCGCCTGCCGCGCTGCTCTTCGGAGACAGTGCCGACATGATAATAATATATGTGAAATTAATATTTTTCAGCTTGGCAGAAATAAAAAAGAAAGAACCGTTAAAAAGCCCCATCGCCACCTTGGCTTTCCCGTAATGAAATTTTTGATTTGATTTTTTCAAAGCATAATCATTACTGCATCGAATGCTATGTCAAATAGATCTGGTGCTCTTCGAGCTCACAGGTCAAATAGGTGTATGAACGAAGACGCTAATGCGTTCTTAAAAGCAGAGAAGAAAAGAAAAAACGTCTAGCAAAGATCCGGGTCGCGGCGATACGCCACCATGGCCTCCACCCTATGCGCATCAGTCGAGAACGAGCGCAACCTGACCTGCTCGGCGTTCTTAACGTGCAGCGGATCCGAGTCCGTCCAAGTGGTAGGCACCTCGGCGTCCGAATCAGCATACACCAGGATATTAAACGTGCACTTCTCGTCGATAATCGGCAAGAACGACACGCTGGCGGCAATCTGCCGGAATATCGCCTGGATCTCCATCTGCAGCGCCTTCTCGCTCTTCGCCTGCGGCTGTGGCTGCTTCTCCTCGCCCTTGCTCTCGTCCGTCACCGTGATGTCGAACTGCCAGCGCTCGATGGTTTCGCGCGTTTCGCGCGAGTTTACAGCGAGCACGAGCTTGTTGATCATGCCGAGCGCGAGCCATTCCTCGACAGAGTCCATGATCTTCTTGAGGTACTGCGTTACGCTGATGTCGTTCGACACCCAGATGTCCAGCCCGTACTTTTTCTTCACCTCAAAGTCCTCTACCGGGTAGATGCCGCGCTGGAACAGGATGCTGTTGATGCCAAAGTTGAAGAACTCGGTGACTATGCGTGCTGAGCCCTTCAGACTGATCTTGCCCTTGGTAAGCTGCGTCTGGACCGACATTGCAATGGTGAATTTAACTTGTGAAACTGTTGGAATTAAAAGGAGCGCAAACGACAAACAAGAGACTAACAAAGCATGACGACGCAAGCGTAAACAAAACCAAGCACTTGATTCGGTAATCAACGAGTCATCCAGTTCCCGCAGCCACACTCCTCTATCCCTCTCTTCTCTGCTTACAAACTTTCACGGTCGTTTATCTTCTTTTATATATATGATAGTATGAGCGACCAGCCGGAGCCCGAATGCGCCAACCCGCTCTTTCTCAAATGGGTCGGCGAATGGCTGGACGACGCCACCAAGCGCAACTCAAAGATGCAATACACGCTTAAGAAAGCCCACACATCGCTCCAGCGCTACCCTTTGCCTCTCGAGAGCGCCCAGGACGCCGTGCAGCTGCAGGGAATTGGCCAGACCATTGCTGACCGTCTGGCCAAAAAGCTTACCGCCTGGCGCCGAGAGAACAACATTCCCGAACCACCCTTCATCACAGCTACCGGTGACCCGGCGAGCGAAACATCGCGGCTGCAGCGCTCAAACTCGGCCACCACCACACGGATATACATTCCGCGGTACCGCTCAGGTGCCTTTGCGCTGATTATCGGCTTGCTGAAAACACACTGCTTGTATGGGCAGGACTATTTTGTGCCCAAGGCTGAGCTGGTGCCACTGTGCGAAAAGTACACGGATACGCCCTTTCACGCGGGTGGCACGCAGGGGAGGGGTAGGGGACATGGTGACGGTGGGTTTGTGCACACGGCGTGGTCAGCAATGAAGACGCTAGAGAACAAGGGCCTGGTCGAGCGCCAAAGTGGTGTCAAGTTCTGTCTGACTGAGGAGGGCATTGAAATTGCTGTCAAGGTCATCGATGTCCTGCGAACGCGCAACGAACTATGCGACGAAGACGAGCGCGTATTTGCTGCATTAAATCAGCCGCAGAAGGATCCTGCGCATGTAGATATGGACAATGGCGACGAAGACGAGCCTGCTTCGGAGACATTCGCGTCGGACAATAACTGGGATGCTGTGTTCTCGTCTCAGCAGAGCATGAGAATGGGCGATCGTGACATCGGACTTTTGCCGCCGCTGCCTCGAGCATCAGCTGCTGCTGGAAGCAGACCGGTTGCGCTCGCTGGCGGAGCGGTTCCATCACGGCTGCTGTCTCGGAATTCTTCGGCGCAATCGATGCGCTCGTCATCTCCAGTCCGCCAGTTTTCGCGCCAGTCGTCAGCATCTGCTGGCGAAATGAACCTTGCTGACTTGCTTCTCTGCCCAGAGAACGAATACGACATTATTCTTGTTGTCGATAACCGCGAAGTGCACTCTTCTGCAGACCGCAATCTGATTGCGCGAGAGCTCGAAGACCACCAGGTCATGATTGAAATCCGGCCGCTTACGGTTGGCGACTATCTGTGGATTGCGCGGGCGAAAAAGACTGGCGCTATTCGCAACCAGCCTGACATTGTGCTTGACTATGTCGTTGAGCGCAAGCGCATGGACGACCTGTGCGCGAGTATTCGTGATGGAAGATACAAAGAGCAGCATTCGCGTATCCATGGTACAGGCTTCACCAACGTGCTTTATATTGTCGAGGGAAATGACCCTGAGGCTGTATCCAGGATAGGCGAGAACGCGGTCAACTCAGCAATGAGTCGGATCCAGATCCACCATGGCTTTCATCTTAAGCGGCCCATGTCTTTCGAAGCCACCTTGCGTCTTCTGAGACAAACCACCCAGGTGCTTAGAGAAACTCTTGGCGATATATACGCTGTTCCTGATCACCTTGTCGGACAGAAGGGATTTTCTAGTCTGAAGAAGGACATCCAGGTGCGCTTCCCTCATATACATCTTGGCATGACATTCGAAGCCTACGACGTTGTCAGCAATAAGAGCCGCACATTATCTGTGGGCGAAGTGTACTTACGAATGCTGATGACCTTGAGAGGCATCAGTGCAGACAAGGCTCTGGCTGTTGGACGACATTATCCGACACCTAGACAGCTGGTTCGGGCACTTACAGACCAGAGTGGCAAAGCTATAGAGGGACTGTATATTGAAGGCACGAGGCGAAAGATTGGACCTTCTTTTGGAAAACGCATATCGCAGTTTTGGACAGACGAAACATTTGCAGTAACCCAGGAATAACTTTATATGTAGTATGCTATGGCCAGATTATGCCCAATAAAGTGATTTTCGCCCGCGAAAAACGGATTCCCGATGAAAAATAATGATTTTGCACGGGATAGGGGTGGAGCATGGCAGCAGAAAGGTGTTTCGTTTTTCGATGAGTGTGCACATGTCAGCGAGAGTAGACCAGATGTTGGGAAATGGCGGAGTGTCGTCGAGTGTAAGTTTAGTGAAGAAGGGGAGCGAAGCAGCGGGTGGAACGAGTCAGGGCAATGTCGCAGGAAGATGTGTCATTTTCCGAGGAGTGTGCATGATACAAGGAAAGAAGAAGAAGAAGAAGGGTAGAAGAGGGCAGTGTTGGTTAATAACAAGAACTTTATAGTGTATGAAGGATCAATAGAGCATATTGTCATGTACTTACAATGTAGCTTGACACATCCACCATTTCTGGTGGAGGACTGTGTAGGGCAAGCAATAGCCGCCCTGGATAAGAGTTAATAAAGGAGGTGCCAGCCTGCAGCAACCATCTGCTGTCACATCCGCCAGTTAAGGTAATGCTTTTTCAGCATGGCACATTTGACTGAGCAGATGGCAGCCTAAACACAGGCTGGCCTCGAGATAGAATAGATAAAGCAGAGTTAGTTCGAGATAGGCGAGTTGGGTTGTTGTGTGTATGTGTGTTCTGAAGGTGTAAATATATATTTGGTATCTCTATGAGAACGAGTTGTGGATGAGTTTGGAAAGATTGAAGGGGTGCTGAGGGATGTTGGGTTTTTATAGGGAGGGGAGGAAGAAGAAAAATTGTTTGCGGCAAGAAAATGTGTGTGAAAGTGGAGATGATTATACAGTGGCAGGCATAGCTGTCCCAATGTTTTTCTTGTCTGACTTCGCAGAAATGTAATTTTTTAAATAATATAGCTATGGAAGTCTAACAATTATTTTCTTGTAGCCTGTCTTTGGGTCTATTAGTT
>JANBOJ010000159.1:0-36517 GCA_027574685.1 Coemansia erecta
GCCGGTGCCTGTTTGGGCAGGTGGGCTTTTACTTTAATCAAGAAAGTAGGTAACGACGTGCAAATCCAAACGCACATCCAAGAAATGGCCTCCACAGCTTTGCGACCAATGAGGCAAGCTGAATAAGGGCAAGTCTGTCCAGCTCGATTTACTCTCCGACTTTTTGCTACACGATGCACACCGCCACTCGCATATCCTGTGATGACCCATGCCCTCGTCCTGTTGTTTTGGAGTGTGGCAGGACGGGCGTAGATTGCAGGACGCGCCCTTGAACAAAAATATTGACGGGAAAAGCGGTCGATTTTGCCAGAATCCAGCACGACGGGCAGTGATTGCAGACCTGCCATTGGCCGATGGAGGCTATACACGTCGGCAAACCAGCATATACCAATAATTACACGTACCATTTGTCCAATAGAACTCATGACAGCTCCTTCGCGTACCTGAAATCGAACCTGACAAGGACCCCTGGCGTCTTTGTCTTGTTTACCCTTACATAGTCCGGGGTCGTGAACAGGTATTGACGGCTTGCCTATTTAAACAAGACAGATTCCAGCTCACTCCACGCTCACTTTCCTGTTCCTCAAACAACTCTCTTCATCTTCATTTCGGACTCTTGACTATCTAAACACAGGTGAAAACATGTTCTCGTCGACTTCATTTGCTAGTCTTAACTCGCCCCCACGAGCCCTCACGTTGGCTGTATCCCAGCCTTGTCTCCTTTCTTTTTATATTGGCTTCTATGTCTTCACGGTAGCTGCGATGGCTACCCTGACTGCTGCCCACGTTGCCGTGTTTGTCACAACGGGGCTTTCCATGGCCGCACAGGATCTTCTTGCATATCCTTTCCGCAGCGTTGGTCGTCGTATCCCTATTGACCAGACACACTTTTGCTGCTTCAGGTGCAACGCCAAGCACAGAATCCTCGCATGGATCGTCAGCGTACTCCAAGGTGGCGTTGCGCTGCTTGAGTATGCGATTGCCCTGGCCGAATCGTCCAAAACTAGCTGCCGCGTTTGCGTTTATGCACTTGCCCACAGCAGCAACAGTGCGGAGCATGTCGATATCCTCGGTGACCTGTACCGCAAGCAGATAGGTCAGTCGTGCGACACCGATAACGATGATAACGACCCGGTGGCTAGCAATACCTGCAGCGCCGGCTACAACACCGACTGGTCAGCTGCTGGCGATGACTGCAGCTCCGGGTACGACACAGACTGGCCGATTGCTGGAGATGATCGCAAAGCCGACGAAAACCCCGAGGTCCCAGTTGCTAGCAACGCTTGCAGCGCCGACCACCACTCAGACAGCTCGGCTAATAGCTACACCTGCAGTTTCGACTATGACTCAGAGTACTCAGTTTCTAGCGATGACTGCAGCGCCGACCACAACTCTGTCTACTCGGAAGCTAGCAACGCCTGCAGCACCGATAACGACTCTGACTGCTCGGAGGCTAGCAATGCTTGCAGCACCGACTACAACTCAGACTACTCAGTTGCTAGCTACACCTGCAGCGCCGATAACAACTCAGACTGCTCGGAAGCTAGCGATGACCACAGCTTTGACTACGACTCCGAGTTCCCGGTTGCTAGCAACGCTTGCAGCGCCGACTACAACTCAGACTACTCGGCTGATAGCAATGGCTGTAGCGCCGACGATGACTCCGAGGCTCCGGTTGCTAGCAACGCCTACAGCACCGACCACGACTCCGAGTTCCCGGTTGCTAGCAACTCTTGCAGCGCCGATGACAACTCAGACTGCTCGGAAGCTAGCTACGCTTGCAGCGCCGATGGCAACAACATCGGTAGTATTGTCTACAGCAGCTCTGACGTTGGGTCAGACAAGGTTGTCCTGCAAAGATACGGCAGTGGCAGCGGCAGCAACTACGGTAGAGGTAATGGCAACGGCAACGGCGTTTGCCTTAACAGCGCCTTTAGGGTCTATGACCCTAATGAGGCTGTCGTTGCCATGCCTGCACTGCTACCGCCGTTTGCCCGCCGCGCTCCTCCTCAAGTTGCCAAGGGTTCCGTGGTGGTTGTCACCACGGAAGTGTTTGGTCCTATCCAGGATCTCCCCTCGGCGTACTTGGACCACTGGGGCTGGAAGACCATGCTCCGGTGGATGGAGAAGATAGTGCGCAGCCTGAATGAGCGTCGGCTCAGACAGGGCCGCCTCTATGAGGAAATTGACCAGGCGGACACTGCCTGGGCACATTCCTCTCTTAAGATGGCTCTCGACAGCTCGCTGGTCGAGTTGGAGAGCCATCTCAATACCTTCAGCTACGCTTGTTCTCCAGAGGAGAACAAGCCAAAGCTGAGGGTATTTAGGCCATGGACTCCTCTGAGCCACTAGATGTTGTGACTGCCGTGGCACATGCCACTTCCACTTTTTTTTAAATGAACAACCTCAATAACAACTAAAAAATAGATTCAATATAAACCAACTTGTAACTTTGCAATAACATTTAAATAAAGCGAATAACGAATTGAGCTTTTGTGACACAAATAAGTGTATGACACAGAAATGACTACCGATATCTACATTAACCGCAGATTTAAACGTCGGCAACCTGGGAACTACAGGCAAGTAAGCGTGTTTTACGAGCGTGTTGCTTATCTGTGGGTTGTTGTCGGATCAGATAGGTTAGGAAAGGCAGAGCGCAGGGATATGGAGGTAGCAGAGACAATTAATAGGGTCGAGAGTATCCTTTATAAAAAGTATGCCTTGGAATTAGGCGACTGGATGCTGTTGCAGACGGCTAAGCATGACAGTATAAATAGAAAGCAATGTGGCAAGCACACTGCAATTAGTAAAAATAAAAGTATGCGTTTTAGGATTGCTGTAGAGTATACTCTTTTAACAGCTCAACAGGGTATTAATTCACTCGTGTTTCTTTAGTTGTTGCACACGCCTTCCCTCACCCGATATCATGGAATAGTAGTTGATAAAGATACGAGAGTTATTTTTCTATTAGTCTCGCTGTGAATACATCAAGTTCCACTTCAGCACCTTTTGACGATCTGAGATCAGAGATTGGTGGCGAGATATAAAAAGTAGGCTGCGCGATGCATGCCTCCGGTTGGATCATCATTCACATTTCATCGTAATAAATAACTCGTCTCGTCATTAGTGCACTGACAACGCCGACGATGTCCGGCAATCTCAAATAACAGGCTGGATGGTGAGTCGCTAATACCGCTGTCGCCAATGCTGCTCTTATGAATAGTGTCAATACATGCGTTGAGTGCCGTATCCAAAAGAAATTTCAGCGTTGAGGCGTGCACTGTGCTGCTGATGCTGTCAGACTGGCCGATGCGTACAACGCGCAAAAAAATGCACTCCTCTATTGGTTGTGGATAACCAGTGTTTAAGGGCATGTCGAATTACGACATCTTCTGACGTTCGGCGTAACATGTATGTTACGCAATGCAGACTTGGTGGTGGTTTACAATACCATCAGAGATTCCCGCTAACATGGGTGTAATATAGCAATTAAGCTAATGGAAATAATTACATGAATTGTATTTGCGTATTTGATTCTTTGTGTACTAGATTAGACTAGCAATTTCACATGAATGAACTTGTTATTGAAGCAAATGTAAGACATATGGCACACACACACACACATGCACAAAAGCTAAATCGTACCAACACGTAGTGATGCTGTCGTGAGTGTACCACTGTAAAATTTATCTATAAATCCTCGAAATATTAAGGCTCTAACCACTGAATGTTCAAGCCCAGAAAATACAGGCGATGCAATGCTTTTTTTTTTTGCTTGAGAGGTGGCATGTGTGCAAAATTAATTATGTGTGGGTGTGCCATTTTTGGGAGATAAAAAATGGCACGCAATAGCAACACGGACGGGTTAACAACCATTTTTTCACACTCACCGCACTTGTATCAAGCAGGGTAGGCAAGATAGAGGGTGCTAGCAATAGGTGAAGAATAGGAACAAACCAATCTATCTAGTTTGGTTCTCTTTTGCCTCCGGCTCAGTACCCAGCATGCTCGCGCGCTCCTAGATCTTATAAATACCATGCTGGATAGCCATGTTTACTTTTTTCTTTGCCCTAAAAGCTCAAAGCAACCGAAAGCAACCCTTTAAAACAATATATATTAAATACTTAATTTTAATTTTTTCCTAGCGGCTTCATTAGTAGCTTTAAAATTTTATCATAGTTTGCATGCAAATGTATCCAGACCAGTCGGCTCAAAACGAGGCACTTCAGAGGTGCGGTACCTGCGGGCCGCAATCGGAATTATTGCCGGAGGAGCGAGAGCGGAGACGCAAGGCTGCGCACAACGCGGTTGAGAAGCGGCGGCGCAATCGCGTTGGGAGTTTAATAGATCATTTGGGGAGAATGGTACCCAGGGTAAGATATTCGCAGAGGAGGCTCGACAAGGCAGAGACCTTGGAGGCAGCAATAAGCTACATAGAAGAGCTTCTATGTGCGTTCGAGGCACTACATCGGCACCCTGAGCCCAACGATAATAAGGCTGAGGACACCATAGGGCGTATGAATATTAACTTTCTTATAAATTAGACGTGCCAACAGTGGCTCTTTTATACATGAAAATAAACACAATTTTAAGCTCAATAATACCACTATTATTGCATCTCCTTTATTCTTGCTTTTATAGCATTCAAAACCTCTTTACTTATTTAATTTTATTTTCAATAAAATATTTGTGTATTCAAATTTCTCAAAATCTGCGACAATAAAGAATTGCTGGCAAATATTTTACAATACTTCAGTTTGTACAATATTATTCAAATATGTCCGCATTCAAGGAAGCACCCTTTTTAGATGTATGCAGCGTATTTGAGTTTACCGTGTTTCTCATGCGGGTGGCAATCTTCGAATATTAGATTGCTTGTTGTTGCTCGCCGATTTGATTAACAATCCGATGCTGTGATCAGCCATTTCAGTGGACTTGCTATCTGATCAACAGGTAACACATTGAAAAAAAACCAAATGTGTGGACACAGCAATCAAATAAAAATACGGCTGGATGTAGATTCTGCCAACCTTAATTGCAGCAGATGGAGGCCATTTTTTGCTCTGCGTTGTCTTATCGGTGAGAATTGCACCTATCTGATACATAATTGCTAATTTTACTCAATAGACTCAAACTTTGTAATTATATAAAGCAAGTAATAAAAAATAACGTTACTTAATCATGCGGCTACAATTGTCAAGTAAATTAGCTGTATTGACGCATAGTCGTACGTTAAAAGTTTGTGCTATCTTGACAATGCGCTGTGTTCTGGCATTTAACCCGCCGCACTACCGATTACCAATATGTAATCCTAATTACAATTGTAACATTATACGTTCATAATGAGATAAGCAGAAAGCGCGCATACCGACTCCTCTTCTGATTATAGTTTCCTTTTGGATATTGCGCTTTTTTGTTTTTTTTTAATAATACGGCGGTAAGCGTCAATTGAGATGATAGGTTACACGCTTGCTTGTGTGCTGTTTTATTTATTCAAAACTCAGCTAGAATAGGTTTGAATGTTATTGCGTTTACGTTATAATATAATGTGTCTATTGTCAGCTTTTATACACACTAAACACGGCGCACTGCGTCATTCTATAGATTTCAAAAGAGTTTGTGCGGAAAATGAGTGTGCCGAGCAGATAGGTTAACCCATTTTAATTTTTGCTTTATTTATTCATCTCTGAGTATTTTCGCCCAAGTCAATTGATTTAACGCTGCTATGGCTGCACTGTTGATACAGGCTGTCTAATAATCAGCAGCAATGATTTTGACTGGTTACAGCCCTCAGCCACTTTCAACACGTATTATGTCAATTGTTATCACTACATCTCTAGCGTCACAGAACTACGACTTGGTTAGCGTATGCTATATATATATAGTCTTGTTGATTTCCTAGCTTATTTCGGTTAACTTCAGCGGACCTAGAGAATTGACAAAGCTGTCGAAAGATTACCAAACATGTATCCGCGCATTTTCATTAAAAACTCCGGTTTAGTTACTTTAAAGACAATAAATATGATATATAATAACGACAACACGAGGCCAATTCTGAGCTACCAATGAGCGCTATATGAAACTTTTATAAGCGCTGTATGATCAGATGAATAATTTAATTCTTGTACCGGATCGCTTTTGTCAATAATCGCCGTACAATCACGGTACGGCATTTATCTACTAGATCAATAGATGCTACGGAAAGTTACAAGTTAGACTTTGAATTGTTACCTGCACAAAGACACACATTATATCTAGTGGCTGAACATTGTGCTTTTGTCTACATGGCTTTATCCACTAGACCAATTGTTGTTGTAACCATATTGAGTCAGAGTAACCCAACGGAGAAAATCGCTTTGCACCAAAAAATACGACATGCACTACACGCCCATGTATTTCAGGAGAAACGCATATAAATAATGCTAGGTTCGAGAATTCTAAAAATAAAAATAAAAATGCGACATTCCGATTTGCTCATACTTTTTCTCTTCATTTTCAAACACTCATCTGGTATACTCACTTTCCATACAATGTTTCTTAGAAGTGGAAGAATTCTTGGTCAAAAATATAATAGCAGTGACCATCATGCGACTTTAGGTCCTGTTTTGCAAGATGAAAAACCTTTAGCAATAACTTTCTCCTCTAATCGTTCTAGAAGAACCAAACCACATCCTGCATGTCGAAATGGCTTTACAAAATACTCAAACCCCTTTATAAACCATCACAACCGCACAGGTGTGCGTCGGTATAGATGCAAAGTCTGTAGAAAAACTTTTAAATCCAGAGATTCCCTTCTGAGTCACAGAAATGTCCACTCAGACGCCCGACCATATGTGTGCAACATATGTAGAAAGACATTCAAGTGGCCCAATAATCTGGCCGAGCACAAGACAATACATACCGGCAAGAAGCCGTACAAGTGCGATGTGTGCAACAAACACTATCGTCAGAAAAGCTATATCCGGAGGCATATGGTTGTGCACACGGGAGAGCAGCCATATTCGTGCGATATGTGTGACAATCAGTATGGGTGGAGCGGCAGTCGTAGAGCTCATATTAGAAGTCACATAATCAAAAGCCCATGCCCATGCCCTATATGCATAAAAATACTTCACGTATCTCGCCGCAGCAAATAGCACATAGTTTTAAATTACTATTAATATCGAATTTATTAAATATTAAAATCGACAAGCATTACATTTAGAATCTCGAAATCGGTAACAAATATGCTGGAACTAGCTGCACTTAGACCGTCGGTAGTAAGGCTGCTCAACCCGATTCTGCATTATTCGTGCTTGCATTGTACAATGCAAACATCGTTCAATTATATGAGTAAATATTTCTTTTGTGCAAAAATAGAGTTTCATCCTTTCCAAAGACAATCATTTTTACCAATGACAACTGAATCCTCTTCCTATTTTGCTTACAATTGAAAAATCATATTTATTGTATATAAATGAATACACCTCAGTTACCACTACTTGTCACGGAGCAAATATTGTACTATGCTACAGCCCGATTTAAAACGAACCATAGGGCGTATTGGAAGAATAATCTGCGGCTGCTGTCTGTTTGTTCAACATGGAGGCTTCTCGCCCGACCAAAAGTGTACCAATCTGCATTTTATATTGTTGGCAAAACGAAGAATAGTACAAATATTGAGACAATAATATCAAACAACTGCACGACTTTTGTGCGTAACGTCCTCATTGATATAGACAATGTATCCATATTACCGATTTTCTTGGAAAACTTTGAGAAGAGATTCATGTTTGACAAACATAGATGGGGTAGCGTAGAGCAACTAGGATTTAGCATGCACAGCCAATTCATACTTAAAGAAAGGCTGTTTGTGGACGGCTACAACGAACAATCAAAGGTTCCATATAGTCGTTTCACAGACACTGTTATGAAGAATATGCCGCGCCTTTCTTCATTGTCTCTAAATTGCTATAGTCCCAACGATGAGCTATTTGAAAATATAATTATGATTGACGCCTACCAGCATCAGCTAACCCGTCTACGACTCTCTCATTCGGTTATGTTTGATTCGGGATTGTATCTGTCTAATCTGACATACTTGAATGTAACGTTCAATGTAGAGGACGCTGTATTGTTGCCGACTGTCAATCCAGCGACTCTGAAAACAATTATCCTGTCAAATATCCCTTCCCATTTCTCGTGGATATACTTTCAGCAGGGCGACGTGCTGTCAAGCACAATCAACTTCAAGTCGCTGAAGAAGTTACACATGACGTACTCTTGCCAACAGCCTCACAATATGCCTATGGAAGTCGAAGTGGACGAGGAGCTAGCTCATCTGACCGTTCATTTTCCCGCGATTAGCGAACTTGCAATCAAAAACGGCATGGGACTGCCAACGGAAAACACCAGCTACGTGTTTCCCGAACATATAAATCGCGTGAACGTTGAAAACACGCTTGAGGGTCTACAGACGCTCAACGCTGGAGATATAAAGAGCATCAACCTTGTACAAATCAACATGAAGCGTACCGGATTTACCAGTATGGATGCGTTCAGTAGTATTACACACCGATTCTGTACTTTGGAAGGTTCTGCCTCGAAAGCGATTTTCACGTTGGATATAAAGAAACACACCCTCAATCTAGGGCCATCGGGATGGCCGAACCTGTACAAGCTGTATGTTACCGAGTGCTCAAGCGACAACTTCTGGGAAATCTGCAGGAACTGCCCAAGACTAAAGTATTTTAGAGTCGAAAGACTGGTTGTTGCGCAAGGAGACGGTGGCGATGTCTCTGACACAGTGACCATTAGAAAACCAGACACGTTCTCGATCTATATGATTGAGACACGAGACGATCCACAGTGTATCGAAACATTCGTGCAGGCAGTCTTGACAAATCTTGTCCACCTCACCCGCGCCGAGCTGACAGGATGCCACTGGATGAATCTGGAAGGAAGCTTGGAAATAGCACACAGGGGCAAGCCCCCCAAAGAGGGACTCCCGAAACAAATTAGCATAAATGCCTGGGGAGAAAAACAGCAACCAGTTGCCAAGTAAACCAATTATGTAATAAAGTAAACAAGTATCAAACCAAACAGGGCGACAGTACCGGTCAGATCACGACCCGAATAGCTCCATTCTGAAGACCAGCGATAATCATCGGCATGGGCGACGCAATGATAGCCAGCGACGTGATAGGACCGCCCGACCTCGCGCTGTTCGCCGCCACAGCCGCCTCACTCGCCGCCTCCGCCGCCGCAGCAACTGCGGCAGCCCTCGAGCTCATCCTAGGGCTCGACGGCGGCCTACCAACCTTCGGCGGCGCGTTCTCGCAGTAATAAACCGTGTCATTCAGCCGATACGACGAGTACGGCGCAGCCACCGCCGGATCCACAGCATTAACCACATATGATCTGTCCAAGTGATCCAAGTCCCAGTACCTCAGCATAGCATCATTCCCCGCCGATACAAAGTATTTCTGCGATCCCACAGTGGTGGCAGTGGCAGTGGTATTGGCAAGCGCAAGGGCGTTGACGCGCAGCCGGCGGTTGACCTCGTTGCTCTTCAGCTGCTGCAGACTGCGCGAGCACACGCACATGGGCCACTTGCCCAGCCGCAGGTCCAGCGCGCACACGTCGCCAGCCGCCGTGCCCACCAGCACGCTGTCGCCCGCCTGCATGGCCAGGCAAGTGATCGCGTGGGCCAGAAAGTGCCTGTACGTCTTGACCTCAATGCGGAACCTCGTGTCAACGAGCACCAGCGTGCCCGTCGACGTGCCAACCACGGCCATCGCCGCCCCATCGCAGCACAACGCCGTGGGCCGGCCATACCTCGTGTCAAGCTGCACGGCGTCCTGCACGTGCATATCGACGATGTCGAAGAACAAGACGCGCGACCTGGAAGTCACCGCGACCACAGACTCGCCGCCCCGCCCGCCCTCCCGCGACTGGAGCAGCGGGTTGCGCGCAAAGCCCAGGCACACGGCGTACTCGCCAGCAGGCAGCCGGGCAGACGCCAGCGCCGGCGAGAAGGCGTGCGCCCGCGTGGCCCGCAGCACCTCGATCGCGCCGGTGTCCGCGCTGGCCACCAGGCAGTCCAGGGCCTCGTGGTACGCCAAGCCGGCGATGCGGCCGCCGAGCGCGCGCACGTCGCGCGACCGGAACACAGCGTTCTTGCGCAGCGCCGCGGCATCGAACAGCCGCAGCACGCCGTCCTCGCCGCCGGTCACAAAGCCCGCGCCGGCCGTCCCGACCACCTGCACCACGGCGTCGTTGTGCTCGCACACCTCGGCCGCCAGCGTGCCCTTCGGCCGCCACCCCTCCAGCCGCTGCCTCCGCAGCGCCCCCGCAGACGCCGCCGCCGGCGAGATCTCGAGCTCCAGCGCCTTGCGCCGCATAAACCT
Organism: Coemansia erecta; assembly: GCA_027574685.1. Taxonomy (NCBI): domain Eukaryota; kingdom Fungi; phylum Kickxellomycota; class Kickxellomycetes; order Kickxellales; family Kickxellaceae; genus Coemansia; species Coemansia erecta. Next base: position 10,392 of record JANBOJ010000159.1, read on the forward strand.
GCCCTCCGCCGCGCCCGCCGACGCTGGGACGGAGGCCGAGGCCGAGGGGCTCCACGGGTCGCGCACGGGCGTCAGGAACACCGTCTGCAGCGCCGCGCCCACGTCGCGCAGCCGCACCAGCCGCTCCTCGGGCGCCGCCGGCCGGCCCGGCGAGGCAAGGGCCAGCGCGCCCTCGAGTCCCAGCGCAACGGCGGCCGCCCGGTCGGCCTGCATCTCGAGGGCCTCGCGCGCCACGCCCGCGTCCATCGGCAGCTCGGCGTTGGCCAGCACAAAGCCGACAAACTCGCCCGCCGCCCCACGCAGCTCCGGCCGCGCCCGCACAAGCGCCTGCGCCTCGACCAGCCGGTCCCACCGCATCGCACGTGACATCTGCGGCAGCAGCCGCACCAGCGCCCGCAGCGCGCTCACCACCACAAACGCCTCGTGGTCCGCCAGGTTGACCAGCGGCACGATGTACTCGCGCGACGCGTGCCGGCTGATGCCCAAGGCCGCCGCGAACACCGCGTCGAAGAAGGAGGCGCGCAGGAACCAGCTCTCGCGGTCGTTCAGGTACGTGATCACGTGCGACAGGCTCTGCGCCCGCACGCCGTACAGCTGCACGAACGAGCACAGCAGCACGTGCTTGACCTCGGCCGACTCGTCGAACGACAGCCGCGCGACCGCCGCCTGCGCCTGCGCGGCGAACTGGCCCGCCGTGCGCAGCCCCGCGGCCAGCGCGTGCGCCGCGTCCAGCCAGTCGCCCAGCACGGCGGCCACGGCGCAGCGCACGGCGACGCTGCCGTCGCCGGCCAGGAACTGCACGTGCGGCGCCAGGAAGTCGTCGAAGATGCCGCTGTTGATAGGCGCCAGCCGGCGCACGTCCAGCAGCAGCTGGCGGATGGCCACGACGGCCTCGGCGCGCACCTGCGCCGACGCGTCGGCCGTCAGCGCCACCAGGCAGGGCAGGAGCAGGTCGACGTCGCCCAGCATGGCCCCGCGGCTGCACCGCAGCAGCGCCTTGATGGCCAGGCTGCGCGACGCCGGCTGCCGGCAGTTGCGCACGCTCGCGCAGGCCACGCCGGCGGCAATCGCGCACGTCGCGTCGGTCACCGTGTCGATTTCGCTGTGCAGCGCGCGCACGCGCTCGTCGGCCGACGCCCGGTCCATGTACGCGGCGCGCGGCGCCTCGGGGAGCTCCGAGCCCCACCGGTCGAGGTACTCGGCGGCCGACAGGCGGGCGTCGGGCGCCAGCTGGATCATGTGCTGCACCAGCGCCGCCATCGGCCGGTCGGAGATGCTCGCCACCAGCGCCGAGGCCGCCACCGCGCCGCGCCGGTACTGCAGCAGCCGCGAGAGGCTGAACAGCGGGTTGCCGTCGAGCAGCAGCTCGCCGATGACGCAGCCGGCCGCAAACACGTCCATGGCCGGCCGCAGCGCCAGCGACGACGGCGAGTCCCCGCCGGCGCTGTCGTCGTCATCCTCGGACTGCCCCTGTTGCTGCTGCTGCAGCCGCTGCGCAACGCTGCTTCCCGGCTCGTAGAAGCGCTCGGGCGCCACGCAGCAGCACTGGCGGGCCGCCGAGTCGAAGTAGAAGTTGAACTCGGCCGGGTCGTCGGCCGGCAGAAACGTCGGCTTGAACGGCGCAAAGTCGGCCAGGTACGCCAGGTTCCAGCTGGTCACCACGACGTTCTCGGCCTTGATATCGCCGTGGCACACGCCGCGCCCATGCGCCTGCCGCAGGGCCTCGAGAATCTGCCGCGCCACCCACCGCTTCTCCGCCGCCGCCAAAAACGGCCTCGTGCTTATGCGGTCGTAGAGGCTGGTGTGCAGGTACTGGCGCAGCACGTACACCGCGCGCTCGTCGCTGACCACGCGCGTCTGCGCCAGCACGTGCTGCGCCCCGTCCAGCCGCTTGTACAGCTGCCGTAGGGCCGCTATCTGCGGCGCCGGGTCGAACGCCATGCTGACCGGCCGCATGAACACGCGCAGCACCAGCTGGCCCTCGCCCGCCAGCCGGCACAGGATGGTCTTCATGAAGCGCGTGCTGCCGAGCATGCGGATATGCTGCGGGCTCTCGCCCAGCGCCGTCTCGAGCCCGCCGACGCCCATGGTCAGCGGGGGCTGCAGGTCTGCCGCCGCCACGAGGGAATGCGAGGCTGCTTGGCCCATGATTCGAAGGGTAGTAGTGATTACAGGTGTAAAAGTACAAATTGAGTCAAGTTGAAAGAAAAGGAAAACTTGAGCTCCCCGTTTTTTTGTGCAGTTGCGGAGGCTTAAAGCTGTATATATATTCACGTGATCGGTTTACAAACGCGCCATTGCTCTATTGTGGTGACGTGTCACGCCAAGTCGCCTAGCAGATCCTTAATGCGCTTCAGGTGCTGCTTGCCCTGCTCGCCGCTGTCGCCTGCCGCTGCCTTGTCGCTGGCATCTTTGTCTTTCCTGGCTTTGCTGCCGAACTTGAAATCGTCAATGTCCCTCTTTGCCCGCTGCTTCGGGTCGGCCTTGATGACCGCCAGCCCATCGAGGATCATGCGCTCGCACTGCGCCTTCATGTCCATCGCCTCCTCGATCTCGACGAACGACTCGGGGAAGTGGTACGACAGCCACAGGAACAGCGTAATCGCCCGGTGCCACTGCTCGAAAATTTTGAGGCTCTCGCGCGTGGTCGGCAGCGACTTGGGCATGCGCACCACCATGCCGACGCGGCACTGCCTGCCGTAGGCCACGTACTCTGCGTACCTCCGAACACACGTGGCCACGACTTCCTCGCGCATGTTGATGGGCGCATACAGGAACTGGTACCGGTCGCGCACGGTCATGGGCAGGTCCTCGATGGCCTGCGCGATGTTCTCCTGGTCGGCGAAGCTGCACAGAAAGTACTCGTCGTCCATCGTCGCGATGTCGCGGAACATCGGCCACAGCTGCGAGAACGGCACCGAGGGGAACTGGTGCGAGAACGTCTCGATCGCCTCGACCGTCGGCTTCAGCCCGGCGGCTGTGATCATGGGCGGCTGCACGCTCATCGACTGCGCCAGCAGCTTCAGCTCGTTCGGCGCCATCGTCGTCACCTCGCCCACCTCGGACCCCGAGCCGAACCGCCCGGCGCGCCCGCCAATCTGCCGCGTCTGCGACACGCTGATTGGCCGCAGCCCGCCGCCGTCGAACTTGTTCAGCGCCGTGAACACCACGCGCTTGATCGACAGGTTGATCCCCATCCCGATCGCGTCGCTGGCCACGAGCACGTCGTACCCGGTGCCCTCCTCGTTGAACAGCCGCGCCTGCTCGACGCGCGCCTCGGGCGGCAGTCCGCCGTATATCACCGCGCAGCGCAGCCCCGTCTGCGCCTCGATTGTCTGCTTGACGTTGTAGATGTTCTGCCGCGAGAACGTCACCACGCAGTCGCCCGGCCGGATGCGCTTCCAGTCGTACTCGAGCGACTTCTTGCTCGTCTGCAGCGCCCCCAGCCGCCCGTACGACCGCACCTCGACGTCCTCGTCCAGCGTCTCGCAGATCCGCTTGACTATCGGCACCGCAGACTCCTCGCCGCACAGATGCAGCTCGCTGGCCGGCAGGTTCAGCAGAGCCGCGGTCCACGCCCACCCGCGGTGCTGGTCCGCAATCATCTGGATCTCGTCAATCACCGCCACCTCGCAGCGCTTGAGCGGCGCCATCTCGATCGTGCACGACGTCAGCCCCGTCACCGCCGTGCCCAGCGTCGAGTAGCCCGTGGGCTCGATGCCATCGTCGCCGTAGTTCGGCAACCGGCGGTCCTCGCCCGTCAGCAGCTCGCAGGCAATGCCGGCCTTGTTCATCCGCTGGTACACCTCGAACGCCAGCAGCCGCAGGGGCGAGCAGTACACGCCGGCCGTCGAGTTCTGCAGCCTCTGCAGCGCGTGGTACGTCTTGCCCGAGTTCGTCGGCCCCACGTGCATGATGATCTTGCGCGGAAGCCTCCGCGTATCCGGCATCCACTCGTGCGGATACCGCATGTCGCTGATCCTGCGCAGGTACCCGATGTTCTTGACCACGTCCGGCGCCCGCTCCGACAGGTACGCAAAGAACTGGTTCGCCACAAACCGCTCCAGCGCCCCGCGGCCCTCGCGCTTCAGCTTGGGCACCAGGCTGCTTCCCTGCAGCCTCTCGAGCTTCTCGTCCTCGGCATCACGGATAAACTCCGAGCTCCATTTTTCAAACGTCGCTTTGTCAATCCCGAAATTGGCGCACCGCGTGCGCACCCCTTCGTCCTCCCTGAACTCCTGGAGCGACAGCTGCCGCTGCTGCCGCGCAAACTTGGCGTTGATCTGGTCGTCCTGCGGCCACACGTCTCGCGGCGCAGACCCCCGCCTCTTGCCGTGGCCTGACAGCAGCTCCCTCGCCGTGCCGGTTTCGCTCTCGCCGCCCACCCTTTGGAGCAGCCCGCGGGCCTCTGTCCGCTCTCGCTTTGCTGCGTATTTCACCTTGCTTTTTACGCGCTGCCAGGCTGCCGTCTCGTGGAAATACCGAATGCAACCGACCTGTCGCCGCTGTGTCCGCAGCATGCCGCGCACAGTCAACATGCAAAGACAATTCATACCAGCTGGTGTCGACAATTCATATACTTTAAAGAAGCAGGCAGGAAGTTTAAAGGATCATTCTCGTTGCGATTGATGGTCGCTTACCGAAATTATTTAGTCGTTGATTTGATTGCGCCCGCTGATCAGGACATTTGAATCTGTGGCCGTCTTGCTGTGGCTGCCAGGATCTTTCTTCTGCTTTCTTAGATAGCTGGTGATGGCTCCGTGGAACCAGTACATGTGCATTGCCAATGCTGCTGCCATTATTTTCCATATAAACTGGTGCTCGTCAAGCTCATATAGCTTGACCATTGCCACGCTATGGATAAAAATTCGAGTGACAAAAAACAGGCTCATAAACAGCATGTCGCTCCGCCATTCTCGCTTGATACTACCCACTGCAAGCACAATTGTAGGTATCTCGTTGTAGAACATCAGGCAGAATATGCCTGCCACTCCCCTATTGGCAGAAAATACCGATAGATACATGTAGACTGTGTGGTGCACATATCCGTTAACTATTGAAATTACTGAGCGATAGTAGATGATACCGAGCACCAGGTCCAGAAAAAGGTATGCAAAGAACACGCCGAGAAGCACGAGCGACGGTTGGTCACTGTAGATAATCTGCTTTACATCAAACTTGCAAAGAATGGCTGCAATAAAGTATCTAAGTGAGCCAAGAGTAAGAATTACGCAACTAACAAATGTCAGGACCCAGGCAAGCTGCTTTTCAGTTTCAAATCTACCACTATGACGAGCTACATAAAACACAGTGCTCAATGCTACAAGACCAATTACTGCTCCAGCAATAAACTCCAAAGGAACCGGCGTAGATAGAGCCATTGGAAGAAGATAAAATATTATAAGAAAAAGGAAAAAAAAAATATACCATTGTCTGGGAACACCCTGTCTTGCTCTGGCTGAAGCACTTGTCAACTATACTACCGTATATTTTAAAGATTCTTCTTATATTGAACACGTTCAATCTGTACTCGCTCTGAAAGGTCAACGAAACGTTATTAATTTTTATTCTGCTTTGCAAATCACGCCCTCACATCCCCCAATATGTGCCACACGTGCCAAATCAGCCATCCAAACTGCTGGACAAAAAAAAAGGTCAGTTGAGGCGAATTGCGCTTAAACAGGTTTCGCTTCTTCTATATTCTTTACCCATACATCACATATGATTATTCTACTCGATATCCCAAACCACAAAACGCTGTCTTTTGACGTATGCGACCTGCAGCCCTTGGCCGACCTTGAACTACAGGCACGGCGACGGCTATCCGGCGTGGTGTCGCTTGCAAACACATACATCACCGGTCGCCACGGGATTAGCGCCGATGAGGTGCTTTCACAGTCGGCACTTCCGTGGCTCTCCCTGCGTCGCCGAATCCTCGGCGGAAAGGGCGGGTTCGGCAGCACACTGCGCGCACAGGGTAACCGGAAAAAGGACAACAAGCCGGAAAACTACGATAACTGCCGCGACCTCTACGGCCGTCGGCTCAAGACGCTAAAGGACGCCAAGACCATAGTTGAAAAAGTCGAGCTCGACGAGAAGGCGAGAGAGGATGCAAAAGAGCGGAGAAGAAAGAAGATCAAGGAGGGGCTGGCTGAGCGGCCTGTCAAGAAGTACCGCTTTGACGACATCGAATACGAGAAGGAGAGCGAAATGTTCAAGGAGGCTGCCAAGGCTGCTGCTCACAAGTCGGCGAAACAAGAGAAGGAAAAGGAGAAGAGCCGAGAACCTGAACCTGACAAAGAGAGTGCCATCAGCATGATGGTACCGCTATTCAACGGCGACCTGGATGATCTGTCGTCATCGTCATCGTCCTCCGAAAGCGATAATGATGAGGTCGGTGGCGATGGTAATTCCTCGGACTAGGGGGCTGGATCGAATTGTCCGAGCACTAAACATGCAAGTCGTGGAATAAATGTTCGCACGGTCTCCTTTTTCTCTACAATAAAATTGTGTGTACTTTTTTCGATTCAATATAAAATGGTAAGAGAACGGCCATGTTGAAGCTACATTCAGTTAAAAAAAAAAACTGTATTCTAAAGTCTCTGGTCGATATCCCTCCTTTCTCTTTAGCTTTGCACCAGACAGATCAAACACGCCAGACGTCTGGCCCAAGGAATATCTACAAGAGGCATCGTCTCATCCATTGCACTTAGGCAGCGCAGCAGACAACAACAGCAAGGGCACAAGCTACATATCCGAACCGTCTCCACAAGCAGCTACTTGAAAATGCACGTCTCCAAGATGACCACGGTCAACTCGATGGACGAGATGAGCAAAATCCAGGACAAGTCACTGGTCAGGTCGCAGGCATACATTGATGGCAACTGGGTGGATGCTGGATCGGGCAAGACCTTTGACGTTACCGACCCAGCGACGCTGCACAAAATTGGTAGCGTCGCAGACATGGACGCATCAGACGTTCAGAAGGCAGTCGACGCCGCTAGTCGCGCGTTTGAAAGCTGGAAGACCACAACGGCAAAACAGCGTGCGGCACTGTTGCGCAAGTGGTACGACCTGATTATCGCCAACAGCAAGGATCTGGGGCGCCTGATGACGCTCGAGAGCGGCAAGCCTATTGGCGAAGCAACCGGCGAAGTTGCATACGGCGCGTCGTTTATCGAGTGGTTTGGCGAGGAGGCCAAGCGCGCATATGGCGACGTGGTGCCGTCCCCAATTGGAGGATCGCGCGTGGTCGTGATGAAGCAGCCGGTTGGCGTGGTCGGCATCATCACGCCGTATAACTTCCCGAATGCAATGATTACGCGCAAGGTCGGTGCTGCGCTGGCTGCCGGATGCACTGTGGTTGTTCGGCCGGCACATGAAACGCCATTCTCAGCTTTGGCCTTGTGCGAGCTTGCCGAGCGTGCAGGGATCCCGCCTGGCGTTATCAACATTGTCACCTGCTCGGGAGAGAACACGCCAGCTGTTGGAAAGGAGCTGACGACAAACCCTACCATTCGCAAGGTCTCGTTTACCGGATCCACAGCTGTGGGTAAGTTACTCATGGGTCAGGCTGCTGGTACGATGAAGAAGGTATCGATGGAGCTTGGTGGTAATGCCCCCTTTATCGTTTTCGAGGATGCCGACTTGCAGCGTGCAGCCGAGCAGCTCATCGGGTGCAAGTTCCGCAACTCTGGTCAGACCTGCGTGTGTGCAAACCGTGTCTATGTGCACGAGTCTGTCTACGACGAATTTGTCAAGCGGTTCACCGACTTGATTCAGCAGAAGATGCACGTTGGTCACGGGCTGGCAGAGGGTGTCAATTTTGGTCCTATGATTACTGAGCGTGGAATGCACAAGATTGAAGACCAGCTAAAGCGCGCTGTAGATTCAGGTGCCCGTATTGTGCTTGGAGGCAACCGCCCCAAGGGACTCGAGTCCATCGGTGGCCACTTCTTTGAACCTACTGTTCTTGTCGATGTCTCGGATGATGTGCCCATGACATGCGAGGAGACTTTTGGTCCACTGTGCCCGATCTATAAGTTTGCCTCTGAAGAGGAGGTAGTGAAGAGGGCGAACAGCGTGGATGTTGGTCTGGCTGGGTACTTCTTTAGTCGTGATATCGGGAGGGTGTTCCGAGTGGCTGAGGTTCTCGAGGTCGGAATGGTTGGTGTTAATACCGGTGCCATTAGTACTGAGGTAGCTCCATTTGGTGGTGTCAAGGAAAGTGGTGTTGGACGCGAAGGGTCACACTACGGAATCGACGAATACTTGAACATCAAATACCTGAACATCTCTCTGTAAGTGCCAAGCTTCAGTGACCTACTCCATCATTCCTTTTAATACAATACTACAAAAGGATTTAATAAAGCAAATAAAATGCCAAGACACCTTTTAGAAAGTATTTAATATATTTTAATACATTAATACAAAATTAAAACGAATGTACTAAGACATCTTATGAAAGGAAGGGTGTATGATTTACTTTTTTAAAAATTGCTTTGTAAATTGTTTTCAAGAAAAGTAAGAAATAATGAACAATGTGGAGGCTGCTGATGTCTATAAATAAGATCAAGTCTTTCTCACACACTGATACAAGATTTGCATGTCTTATTTTCTCTTTTTTAATTTTTATAATGAGCTCTTATTTAAAAATTATTGATATACTCACTGGCATATTTGCTAATGGAAATAATGATAATAATCTGAATAACATAAATAAATATGCTGGAGTTTTATCGAGCAATAAAGATGACTTTCAACAAATAGTTGCATACAACTTAAACGGAAGAAGCATTAATGAACTTTCTCAATTGGATATTAACCATATTAGGAATATGTATTTTTATGTTCTTTACATATATCCTAAATTGTCAATTAATATGACACTCCATAATGTTATAACAACAAGACAATTAGAAGCATCTTTTGCTAGTATGTATAATGACTTTATTATAGACATGGTTGGGAATGATAGTATCAGTAATGAAACTGCAAGAGCATTTATATTCTATAGCAAAACAATGAAAATGTGTTTTATGGATTTTATGGAACTTGGCTCACAGAAATATCTAGAAATGTTTGATTTCCCCATTGCCATGTCGTTTTATATTTGTTATCCTGATTATTACAATAACGCTTATGGGGGTAATACTGGCTATGATCGTAACGTAATTGCATTTTATGTTTACTGTAAAGAGAGTGCTAATGAAGATGATATTGATGCCTTAATTTTTTATATTAAGCATTTTCATGAAGGCAAGCATAGTGTCGAAAAAATTAGTGATATTGTAAAGAATGAAATTGGTTATGCGAGGTTGCTAAGCATATTTAGGGAATGCATCCATAAAATAGACAATAATAATTATAATATTATTCATACCTTTCAAAGGTATATATTGTTGATAGACATAGCAGGACATTGTCTAAAGATACCAAGAGTTGATTTTATTGATCTATACTACGATAAATTTATTAAGATATACAAAGATGAGTTTATAGATAACTATGAGTGTCTTCATAGTTTAGCAACTGGTAGCAGTTGTTTAGAAAAATTTTGTGGTTATATTAAGGAATACTATGAGGAATATAATTACGCACATAGTTTTGTTACTCTACTAAATGACCAGTTGAATCAAGAAAAACGATCCATATTACATGGAAGTCTAATGCTGAGCAAATGTAAACTAGCTGAAACATATGATAATTTTAAGTTTTTCTTTGGTAACTATGTAAGCGATTATCTTAGTAGTGAAGAAATTTTTGAAAGATACAATCAAAATATGCCAAATCATGATTATGGAAATTAATAGACTGAAAGCTACAAATGTTGCAAAAATATTGAAAGCAAACAGACTGAGTGAGATGTATACAAGCAGATTTCTTTTTTATAATAAATACTTTGAACTTTTTTAGGAACTTCGTAGTATAATACCAGTGCTTATTTACTATGTGCAAAACCAAACACCACTGAATCATACAGAAAAGTTATAATCACGGGGAAAATACCCATAACAACTTGAACATCTCCTGGATGGGAAAATCGGATACTCTGCTTTAGATCAGAAAACCTGGTTCATTAATGCCTGGAGTGATGAAACACATTGAGTTAAGCTCGGAATGTGAAACAAAGCTCACATTATGTCGACAGACTTTTTTTTATTTCTGACCGGGCTTGGAGTATCTAAAGTGGTTTACCCTATTAGGTGTAAGCATGCATTTTAGTCGGCTTTATTATGCCTTCTTTATCTTGAACCAGAAAATCTGTTGCTGCGAGCATACTTTAACGTGTACAGGCAATGCTCTCGCTAACTGCGAATCGCCGAGTCGTGGCTAGTGGCTATTATACATGGGCAGCATAGATCCACTACGACTTCGCGGTTCTACTGAACCCGAGTGCCAGAGAAAACGACCTGGCTACTGTGATCTGGCATGAGAAACGAAGCAAGCAAAGTGCACGTGTTATGCAAGTCAAAACAAAAATTTGTAGGTTTTCGTTTGAACGTTCTCTTATTTCGTTTCCAGCGATTCCATTTCTCCGTTTGTTTGTTTGTCTATATTTTTTGGCATTCACTTTAATTTCATACTCACGAGGCTCTTGTTGTCCACTAGATTAGATTGCACTTACTAATGGAAGCACATCTAGAGTCTGCAAGCAAAGGTGCAGTTGACGAGCACACTAATCTGTGGGAAACGGTGCTCAAGCAAGTCGGGTCTTCAAAGACAGCAGTAGCCAAAAATGTGCTTGTGCTGGGAGACTCGAACAGCGGCAAGAGCAAAGTCGTCGCGCAGCTGTTTCAGGCATCGCTGCGCCCACAGGTAGGCAATGGCCTTGATACAGCGTCGTCGGCGACAGCAGCCGTCAGCGCAAATGCTCTAGGAGGCAGCGGACTGGCATCTGATGCCAGTATGGCCGAGATAGACTCGGTTGTAACACTGAGCAAGCACGATCTGGCTCTATCGTACTCATACATGGATGTGCGCGATGAGGACAACGAGGAGACTATTGCACGGGTCGGGATCTACCAGCTAGCTTCCGACAGAGTGTCAGATCGCGAGCTGCTACGCTTTGTGCTGGATGTACGATCGTTCTCGGCTTCGGCAGCTGTGATTGTTTTGGACTGGTCGAAGCCCTGGCGGTTTGTCAAAACCCTGCTTCGCTGGATGAATGTACTGACAGCAGCTGTCGACACTGTTTGCAGCGATACTGGCGGACGCGAGTCTACATCGGGTAAAGTCGGCGGATGGACACGGGGTCGGGCCACAGTCGACGAGTGTCGCGAGCGACTGGAGGTGTTTTTGCAAGAGTACGCCGAGCCCGCTGATGGATCAGAGGAGCAATCTAATGCCACAGGGACAGCAGATGCAAGTCTGGGACGAAGCAGTATGGCGGCGACCAGCGCTGACCTGCTGCTTCCGCTAGACAAGGGTGTTCTGGAGGCGAACTTGGGCATTCCTATCATCGTTGTATGCACGAAATCTGATGCCATGGATGTGATGGAGCGTGAGCGGGGATTCAAAGAGGAGGATTTCGACTACATCCAACAGATTCTGCGTGCAATCTGCCTGCGCTTTGGTGCGGCCCTCGTCTACACGTCTACACACAACCCGGCTACATTTGCAACACTCTACCACTATCTTGTACACCGACTACTGTCTGCTCCTCACACCGAGACCTCGAAGAGCTCGGACACCCGGGCCAATCTAGATGACGCTGTATCCGAATCGGGCGATGTCGAGATGGCATATACCGATCCATCGACACAGAACGAACCGTCACAGCAACCACAGCATCAGGCCAGCTATCCTTTCCGCGTCAGAGCCAATGTAGTCGACCGCTCGGTTGTATTTGTTCCATCCGGATGGGACTCGGCAACCAAGATTGGCTATTTGCGCGAGCCATTTGACGTGCTTGCAATGCAGGCATCGTGGGTTGCCGACGAGCGGCGGTATTCGGAGATAGTCGATCGAGCGATCAGAGAGTCGGTACTGGCTTCAGACTCTACATCGGAGCAACGGGACAGTGCAGACTCCGATAGTCTGCTACGTGTGTATGGCGAGGTTGTTGCTGCGCCGAGACGCCGCGGCGGTGCTGATATTGATAGTGGCAGCGCAGCGGTTGTCGCTGCTGCAGCGGCGGCAGGCATGGCTAGCCAGGTAGTTGTCGAGGATGACCAGGTTTTCCTCGAGCGTCTCTATGACGAGCAACAAGACCAGATGGCTCTGGAAGGCGAGGATCCAGAGTCTCAGGGTATGGGCAGCACGGATGTCTACGGGGACAGTCGGATGCGTCTTGGTAGTAGTCCTTCATCCAGGTATGCCGCTGGCGTGTTTAGAGGCAACCAGGCTACAGACTCTGGTGTCTCGGGATTGAATGATAACGATTCGAATGCAGGATTTTCAGACGACGGCATGGATGACTTTGACCGTACCGATTCTGGAAATGGCGCCTCGCTAGCGACCATGTCGCGCCAGTCAACCATGCGCTCAGTGTCGCATACACGTAGCGAAAGCGTCGATGTGCCAAACGGATCCATTGGACGTTCATCGAGTGCACGTCTGGGTCGTAAGCTTACCATTCCTACAGCAGACGCAGCAGCTGGAGGATCTGCATCCACCGCATCTTCCGCTGCCGGTGCAGGTGGTGCATCAAATGAGGAGCTGACAAGCTTCTTCCAGAACCTGCTTGGCCGTAAGGGCGGCGTCACTCCAACAACCACCACGAGCTCCAATGGCAAAAATTCGCCACAGCAGGCTGCTGCTGCTCGGCCGCTTGGCAGCGGCATGTCTCGTGTAGCAGGAACCGCTGGTACTACTACTCAGAAGGATGTGCAGGCTGATCTTGAGCGCCGGAAGGCTCAGCTCAAGCGGCCAAAGGACTAGTGACCTTTTTGTTTTAGATGTTCTTAAAAAAAGTCTTAATTTCGTATCATAGGTACAAAGTGGCTACTTCAGGGTTCGAGCTTTGCCTTTATCTCGATATCGTCGCTTATGCTAGCGTCGGCTTCGGTGTCAGTATCTTGAACTCCATCGCTTTCCGAAGCTTCTGAGCCATCTTCATCCTCCGATCGATACTGGTCTTCTGCGCTGTCAACTGGATCAAAGAGTATGTCCTGCTCATATACATTCATTCCAAGAAGTTCGCGACACCGCTCTCTGACGGCAATATTGTCTGGATCTAGTTCATTTGATAACACATTGGCATTACCAAAGAATACCTTGCTCCACCAGTACCTCCGGTTCTCGAATTCCGTGTCGACAAGTTCCCAGAAATGCCATTTCTGAGCTACTATTAGAATATGCTCAAGGCACTGCCATGGGTAGATGTCGACATACTCGCCGAGCTCTATCCGATTAAGCACAATCTTCAATAGACGTCTTAACAACTCTAGATCTGCCGAATGATCCAAGCCATCGGCCATCATCCTTGACATGAAAGGTGCGAAATATCTTTCAGCTGATGCATACGGCTCTCCTTCTAGATAGTCCAGCATATGGTCCGTCTGATCCAGTATGCCTTGCGGATCAATAGCCATTATCATCCTGTTAGAGCCGAATTGACAAACGATATTGATATTAGTATTACACGCGGTACATGTCATATAACGCCACAACGTATATATAAAGTGCACACTTACTTTAGAATGTGAAGATCGTGGCATTTCTTGTAGTAATCCTCTAGATTTACCCGCGCGTCATCGGCTCTGTCAAGAGCTACAAGAACCTGGGCATATATTGCCCGAAACATATCAAGACCAGGATCCAAAGCGAGGGCTTTCTCTAGATGCACCCTGGCGTCGTCCAGACTAAACATTGAGGCCAGATCGCGATCATCTTTGGTCAGCACGAATTCAACCGACTCGCTAAGGCTGAACACGTGGAATCCCGAAGCCTCGAAAAAGACATCGGTGTGTCTGCGTCGAAGATCAACTTCTCGCAGGCATGCTACAAGCGTGCCTCGATACCCGTGAGCTAGCGCAAGCTTGCTGCCCAGATTCTCGCTAAACGCCATTAGCGATGCGTAAGCCTGTGTCATGTTGCCCCGATCCAGCTCTACAAACGCCCGCTCCATCGATGCAGGGAACGGCGGATTGTTCTTTTCGGCTGCTGAAATGCTATTTAATATCGAGTCAAGCAGATGTGCACCATTCTGCTGGCGAATGGTTATAACTAGCGGCTGCCAGATCTCCGACAGTGGAACAGCGCCGTTCTCGACTGCAATTAGGAGCAGCTCGCTGCACTTGCCGTATTCCTCCTTTTTGACATACTCGATAATATCCTGGACGATTTTCTGGCGGATGATCTGGGTCTGGTGCAGCCCATATGCCGAAATCTTTTTGGTTCCTGCGGGCGCACTCATGCTTTGCTGTAGAGACGGATAGTATACAATGTAAAAGACACAGGACTGCTAGTAAGCGCGCATGGTAACAGCCATGATGTCCATCTCGAGCTGTTTAAAAGGAGCAAATTATCGTGTATGGGGAGGGGTCACATGTATTAAACGAACTTACTTGCCAGGCTACTACTTTGGCTGTTCTTGGACGTTCTTGATACGCCCGTCGAGCTGTGGCGAAACAACTGCCCATTTTGCTAGCAGCTCCTCCGAGGCATATGACCGGGTATCCTTGCGGTTGATTGGGAGCTCGGGGAACAGACCACCCGCATCGTCGTTGCGCGGCGCATTGTCGCCTTCAAGAATTGGTGTATCGGGGTTTGAGATTGGCAGCGAGCTCGAGTCGTCATGGCCAAAAAGCGCAGTCCTTGCAATGCGCATGGGATCCTGCTCGGCATTCAGACGACGGGCACTGGACAGCAGTGCTCTAATGATATTGGAGCTGTGGTGCGTTAGCAGCTGTGCCTTGCTGGCCAGCCCCTCGTGATACTGCTGGACAATACTGGCAATGCGGCTGGCCAGATTATGCTGGTCATTCAGATCCAAATCCAGATCCTGAGCCTGGTGCTGCTCGGCCTCCTGCTTCTTCTGGTGTGCAAGCTCTCGCAGATCGTCCGCATGCTTGATAATCAACCGCTTCCACTCTGACTTCCCAGAAGGCTTCTCGTCGTTGCAGCTGGCTGCATTGTGGCGAAGCAGCGAGCAGCTTCCAGCATACCCGTGCTTCTTGAACTTGAACGCGTTTGATACAGCCAGGCCGCGGAAGAAGCGTCGGTAGAGATCGGCGAAGGTGATGCCGTTCTCCTCGTCGACAATCAGCTCGCCCTCGTTCAGGGCCTCGTAGCCGTCGTGGCCCTGGTACATGTAGTCTCGCGTAGCCACTACATATTCAGCGTTCATGTCTAGCAGCTCGTCTTCCTCGCCGCCATAGTCCGACTCCACGTCTGACTCGGAATCGAAAATCGACGACACGTCGCTGCTTCTGCGACTGCCCTGCGCCTTCGGCGACCCATTGCCGCTCGTGCTGATGGTGTTTTCCAAGGCAATGCGATGCATGCTGCTGCCACTCTTTGACGACGCCGACGGACGTATTTTGGGCAGCTCTGAATTGTCGTCGTTGCTCAGCTGATTCTGAGCGCGCTTGGCTGCGGCCTTTGCCGATGCCGTAATGACAATAGACGTGACTCTGTCGCCGGGCTCGCGGGAGGGATCAAACTCAAACCTAATGCCGCTGACCTGCGGAAACCTGCCTTCCTGGGCAGGCCACTTGCTGACGCCGTTCTCGAGAGCCCGTCTGATCTGGTCGCCGGTAAGCTTGACGACAACAACTGGGTCTTCGAACGGAAATATGTTCATAATCTCGCGCAGTCGTATCTGCCCTTCAGGATAGATTGTGTCTGAGCGAATTGCTCCGCCGCATAGGAACCCGATATGCGCGCCTGCGCTCTCAGCGTAGCAGAGCCGCATCAGGTCGGCAGACAGGTTACCAATGTTGCTCTCTCTCACGCGGCAGACGGTCGATCGGGCATCCCAGGGGACCGTTGTAAAGCCGATGACCTTGTCCAGTGCCTTGCCGAGGTGGTCTTCGATCTTGGTGACCATGTCCTTGATCTCGGGGTTCTCGGGTGCCTTGCTCGTAGTGCGGACGCGTGTTACCGATACCTTTGCAACTGTCTTACTGCCGGTGTCGGTAGTGGCAACCTCGAATGTAATCTCGCTGAGGTCGCGGAAGTCGGTTCCGCTCTTGACAAGCCGCCTGCCTGTGGCGCCAGGAGCCAGCGCGCTGCGCTCCTTCTTCCAGGACTCGATCATCGCCTCGTCCTCCTTGCCCTCCGCGCCAGTAACCGGTATGATCCACTCGCCGTCGGGGTCGCTGAACTCGTCGATTCCAGAGCCAATGTAGTAGAAGTGGTCGTGGCCCGAAAGAACAATGTCAACGATATCGGAGCACTCGTCGGCCAGTCTGATATCGTTTGGAAGCCGCATGTGCGACAGACAAACGACCAGGTCGCAGGACATCTCGGGGTCATCCCTGTTGCGCAGCCTTGTGGCCGCTTCCCTGGCGGACTGGACAAAGTCGTGGTACTCAAAGGTCGGCGGTAGACAGGGCAGCGTATCAAGCCATTCCTTCTCGATGATGCCAATAATGCCCACGCGCAGACCATTCACCACGCTGACATGGTGCGAGACGCTCCCCCGTGCTGCTGGTCCGCCAGTCTCCTTGTCCGTCAGGTTCGTGATCACCCAGGGAAAGTTGTTGCGCTTGATCAGCCCCTCGAGGCGGTCGATTCCCTGGTCAAACTCGTGGTTTCCAAAGGTCGACGCGTCGATGTTGAGCGCATTCAGCACGGGCAGCATGTGCTCTCCGCGCGAAATGCTGCTCTCGAGGCTCGGGAAGTAGGCGTCGCCGCTGAACAGAGTCAGAGCAGGCGGCTTCGACCCGTCCTGCTGCAGCGAATGCATGATGGAGCCAAACCGAGCAGCTCCGCCGACAGGCTCGCGGTCGCCGGCAGAGACATGGTATACGTCGTTGAAGTGGAGTATACGAAAGGTGGTGTTTGGCTGGGCAGACATAAGCAAGCAGAAAGCGTAAAAATAAAAAACTAGGAAGTGAAGGTGTATTGAGAGCGAAAGAAGAGAGCGGAGCGAGAAAGACGAGTCCAGGCAAAAAACGTGCGTCATCAGCCTTCGTTGGAAAAGGCCCGCCAAAAGAGCATGCGGAGTGCCGACCCAGACCCGAACGAAGGAGATCCTGATTTCTGCAAACCAGCGCGGTTTAAAGAACGCCCTTTGTGCTGGGCACGTCGTTCGACCCCGTGCGCGACACAGCCTCGCGGATAGCCACGGCCAGCGCCTTGAACGCCGACTCCGCCCGGTGGTGGTCATTGTCGCCCTTGAGCACATCCACATGCAGCGTGATCCCCGCAGCCGTCGCAAACGACATGAGCACATGCGGGATCATCTCGCACGACAGCGTCCCGATCATCTCGCGCCTCAGCCCCAGGTCGACCACCGCGTGCGGCCGGCCCGAAATGTCCACCACGGCGCGCGACAGAGCCTCGTCCAGCGGACAGTAGGCGTGGCCGAACCGCCGGATCCCCCGCGGCTCGCCCAGCGCCTGCTTGAACGCCATGCCCAGGGCAATCGCCGTGTCCTCGGCCGTGTGGTGGTCGTCGATGTGCAGGTCGCCGGTGCAGGCGAGCGTCAAGGACCATTTGGCGTGCTTGGCCAGGGCGTGGTACATGTGGTCGAGGAACCCGATCCCCGTGCTGATGTCGATGGTCTGCTCGCTGGCCGAGTCCAGCGACCCGATCTGCAGGCTGACCCTGATGTCGGTCTCGTTGGTCTTGCGTGCAATTGTGGCCGAGCGCTCGTTGGACATTTGCAGTGTAATAATGTAAAGTAAAGCTGTTTGTTTTTCGATACAAGATCTGAAGAAGAGAAAGAAAGATTTTAATGCGGTGGCGCTGTGACTCACGATAACACTTGGCGTTGTCTGTCCCATCCCGCTCACAGTAGAAAATAAAAAAGCGGCGCTGATCTGCTGATACAGATCATTAACTGTGTCTTATTCGGCCTTTGCCGTCTTTGCGAGATAGAACGCGACCGGCGTGGGCGCCGGCGACCTCCACCGGTCCATGCCGGCCCGAAGCGTCGCCCGGTCCCCTGCGCTGAGCGAGCGGTCGTTATCTGACCGGATGCAGCTTCCGATCATCATGAAGAAGCCGAACGAGGCGCCCGATCCCAGCGCGTACTGCCCGATCGTTCCGAGATACCCGCGAGGCCCCGGTCCAAACCTAGATACAGACAGAGCAAGAGGAAATGGTGGTGAGCAATGGTTTGCCATATCTTGACATTGTGAATTCCCCCCAAGCTGTGTTCAGAATTAGAACTTACTTCATGGTCGAGTAGAACCCAATGAGGCAGCCCAGGCAGGCGCCGACGCTGCCGCCCATTATCAGGCCCATCTTGGCCTTGTCCCAGAGCGATGGCTGATGATAAGACATGGCAACACAACTGCAGAAAAAAATGTACACGAGGGAGAAACGAAGAGATAGAGAGCTGAGAACAGCAGGCGTATGCCACCTTTGCTGGGCTGCTTCTTCCATGCGCATTATCGTAATCTCAGGATCATGCGACCTGGCCTTGTGCCGATCAGCGAATCAGCGCATTTATTTTCTACAGCCTGTCGGAGATTTGATGCTGGAGATCGATAAAGCGCGATGGTGCCATGATTTCCATGCAACTTCTGGATCCTAAAGTACGCTCAGCAACCGTGGAGTGGCAACACCGCCATCATTGTGCTCTGCTCTGAGAGGGAGAGAGAGAAAGCGTGGAATGGTGATAGGCCGTGCGCTGCCTCTCTTGCGAGATTCCCTCCCCAATGGCAACAGCAGCGGATGGTGCTCTGCTGCTGCCGCAGTATGTTGCTGACACGAGAGCGTTTCTTTTTTATTTCTGTCCTTTCTGTTCACACGCATCACGAACAAGTGGATGACATTCTGCTTCGCAAGTCCCTGCCGAAGAGTAGGCCGCAAAATTCGCCTTTAAGGGACCCCCCACCCTTTTTCGCAGGGATGGGCGCGATGCGAATCGCCTTATAGTTCTTCCTTTCTCCTTCTCTTTCGGCTTCACCTTTACCTGTACCTTGTTTGCTTTCTACCCCTCCAGCACTCACATACTCCTTATTTGTTTATATATACATACATATGCCAACTCCACAGCCAGACTTTTCAAGCGCCGCGATGCCAAATGTCCTGGACATGGTTGATGTCGGTGCCCACCACGCTGCAGCCAAATTAAATAATAGAGCCAAAATGGGAGCAGCGCCCGCGCCGATGACAGCAGAACAGGCAGCGGCGTTAAATATCCAAGCCGCGAGTGTCGACGAGTCGTCCCGGCAGCAGAAAGTCGAGTTCTGCTCGATATGCGGGTTCAAGTACACCGACCGCAAGCAGCTCTGGAACCACATCGGATGCTGCAATTACCTTGGCGACTAGCTCTGCTACCAGCCCTCCTCTGCATACTCACATTCTTGACCAACATCCCGCATCGTAATCCACCTGTCTTGTGTCTTCAGGTCAGAACCGGCCGCCATAAGTTTTCTTTATATTTATATTTTGAGCCTAACAAACCACCATCAATCACATCCATGGTCAGCTTTAATAATGCGCGTGCGCACCAGAAAAAAAATATAGAAAAGTAGGGGGTGGTGCTTGGCGATTAAAAGTCGTCCGAACGACGCGTCTCGCTTTCCCCTTTTGATAATTTTAGGCATCAATTTTCATACTCTTTTCAGTTTTGTTTTTGAACTTTAAATTCCTCTTTCTGATCGGGGCTTTAACATTTTACTCGCATCCTTTGTGCTTTCAATTCAGACACCCTGTTGGCAAGTGAGCGTCCCAAAACTACAGACCTCCGTTGACCTCTCGTCTGTGTCGGCCTTTTGTCAACCCACTTTCTTTATTATTTCGACAACTACTTTTGGCTTCGACTACACAGCGGCGGCATACACAATTCACAGGTTTTCTTTCTCTTTGCGCGAACGAGGACTAGTCCATGAGCGATCTCAAAACCAATGTCATTGCCTTGGTAAGTACTAGAGGTCAAATGACCACCTCCTGGTCACGGTGTAACTCGCCGCTACTGCACTTCTAATTCGCATGCCCTTTGTATTCCATTCTTGTAGCCGGCAACGACTAGATCGATTACATGGTACCAGTACAGCAGCAGCAGCGACGCGTCTACTGGTGCCAATATTACAGCCGCGTGCCACCGGTTGCTTGATGCGCGGATCCCCTGCACATGGCTGCCAAGCAAGTTCGCCGAAAGCGAGATCCCCGGCATACGCGCTTTTATGGAATCGGCGTCCAAACCATCCAACAGGCGCAATTCTGATCCAGAGTCGGGCATAAAAGCCCTGCCAGCACTGACAATATCCAATGACTGGGATATCTGGGTATTCCACGCATTCACGCCCGAGCAGGATGCGCACCAGCACGCCGATATCCCCAGCAGCTTCCATAAGGTCGATTCTGGAGTGATCAGCTGGAAGACGCCATACTCCGAGCCGCAGACTCACCCAGTCGATCCCAGCACGCGACATGACGCCACGGCATTAGCGAGCGAGTCTAAGAATGTAGACCGAATATTCGATCGCGCTTTGGACAATATGGTTGATCGAGTATTGACGCCGCTGTCGATAGTCCGGTTTGGCTTTCGGCAATGGATCACGCTTGCCGGGCTTGAGTCCCCAGACAGACGGAATTCCAAAGGTGACTCTGAACAGCTTCAGCAGCATCCGATAACGCCAATAAGCCCCAATTTGGAGCTACCTCCGGATATGGCCGATTTTCTTTCTGCCAGCGGTCCTCTGGATATCACCACCTCAGAAACAGCTCCGAGGAAGAATTCCGACTCTATTGAGAAAGCGTTGTCAGAGATCTACCTTTTGCGCTTTACGGTATCTGTTTCAAACCAGACTCTTTTGATCCAGCCTAGTGCGCAGCTGGTCACATCATTGCAGCAGCTAACCGCGGGGTTTTGCGAATCGGCCGGTATGCCGAGGCAACCGACACCAGTAGAGGAATCCTTAGGTCCCTCTGCCATTGCAGCAGCTAGGATTGCGCCATACGGAATCCGTGCCGAGATTGTCTCTGAACCCGCTGAGCACTTGGGCGAGATCGAGGAGGAAGCATTGAATGCCTGGTCGCTTGCCTTTGGCTACTCGCGCGAGCTACTTACAGGTCATACTACAGACAATGAAGTATCGAGTCTTGTCTGGATTCGGCTGGAGCGTAGTGAGGAGCCGTTCCTCTATCCTCGTAGGCTTGTCTTTGTGGATCACGGGGCATCAACATCGGACAGTCTGTCGTTACCTTTGCCTGAGCACGAAACGGTTTTCCAAACGGATCAGTCCGGATCGTCAGTTGTACCTGATGCAGATGCCGACATTGACGTCAGGATGCTTTCAGAAGGCGAGGAGGGCGAGGATGATAGCGAGAAACCGACTATGGTCGAAGAGGCAGAGGAGGGCGAGGAGGGCGAGGAGGAGGAAGGCGAAGAAGGTGAAGAGGGCGAGGAGCTAGGCGAAGTGGGCGAATATGACGAAGAAGGCGAGATTGCCGATCCTGCTGTCCCAGTAGCACCTGTACCACAAGTTGCCATCGTATCGCCCGAACTCGACGCTGTTATCGCCTCGCTGCGCACAGAGACGTCACGCTCAATGGAGAAGTCAATCCTGACCATACAGGAATCTATGAGCGCGTTTCAAGTAGAGCTCCGCATTGAACAGCAGAAAAAGGAGGAAGAGGAGGCTGCCGCTGCTGCTGCCGCTGCCACAGTACGCAAGCGCGAAAAGCAGCAGAGTGCTTCTGCAGAAGGGACCAAGCTAACGCAGTCAAAGTCAGCCAGCGGAGGTGCAGGTAACACTAAGAAGCGCCAGCGCAGCAACACCAGAGACGAAGGCACCAACAAGTCTCGTAGGAAATCTGTTTCTAGCGCAAATAAGCCAGCCCCCGCGCCAGCCTCTTCCAGCGTAGACTCGCCGCCGCAGGTGACAACGCCTGACGACTCCATTCCGCTGATAAACAGTCTCCTGCCAGCACCTCCACCGGAAGTCACGACTACAGCGACAGAGACTGCCACAGCGGACATTGACATGCTGTTTGGAGACACCGGCGTCTCATCCGTTCTTGGAGCAGAAAACGTCGAAGCGCCAGTTGGGGACCTGGGCCTAGGGTTTGGCCAGCTTGGAGATGATATGGGACTGGGCATGGGTATAGGAATGGGCGATAGCATGGACACAGTCGGTATGGGCGACTTTTCTGCAACAATGTTTGGTGTTACCGACGACGACTTTAACTTTTTCGACTCGGTGCCATCGGCCGCTCCGCAGCCCAAGTCGGAACTGCTCTCCAACGCTGCAAATCACCAGCAGCAGCAGCAGCCGATGCAGATTCAGCAACCATTGGTCCCCTCGTCATCAATGCTGGCGTCATCCAACGACGATGCTGGGGTGAGCACGGTCGATCTCTCCGGGCCTCAGCCGTTCCAGGAGAACATTGATGACTTGTTCGACGACGGCATGTTTGATTCATTCTTTGGTGGCGGGACGACAAGCACAGCTGCCCCTACTGTCGCTGTTGCTGCTGCTATTACGAGTGATCTAGATATGGTCGAGGTTAAGTCAGAGCCGACTGCAGAGACAAAGCCCGTCATATCGGTTGATTTGGCTGACATGTTTTCGACGGATAGTAGTGCCAACACGGTCATGACGCATCCGATCCATGCGCTTTCGTCGCCTCCGGGCGTGGCCTGCGTTTCGTCTCTGGCAGATACGCATGTCGCGTTGATATCCGATTCTGCCACTGTGGCCGAGATGGCTGGGTTGTCAGGGGCAGGCTCTGGAACTGAACTTGCAACCCCGGCAGCATCGATAAAAATGACTCCAGCACCAAGCACCGAGTTGCAGCAGATGCCTACACCAGTAGCGATACACGCTGTCAAAACTTCAGAATCTGTCTCCAGCGCTGCTGCTGCTGCTGCTAGCACAGCTGTCGCCGCTTCGTCGCCACCAGCTCAGCATTCTCTGCTGGAGGATCCATCATTGCCGCTGCCAGTACAATCGGACCCACGTCTCGTCATGACCAAGCTCAAGCATTCTGCTATCGCATCAAAACGCCGTGTAGCTCCTGTGCCAGCATTAAGCATGACTCCTAGACCCTACAGCAGTATTTCCACACCATACGATGACATTGGCCTCGGGGGCCACTCGTGGCTTCAGGACAGCCCCGCACCACTGCTGGTCGATACATCAGATTCTGCACAGACGCCGCGCGACGAGCTTGACTCGCGCATGTCATACACGACGCTGATCGAAAAGTCGCTTAACCCGGTGTCGTGGATTCGACGCGTGGCCGCTAGACGTATGCAGCGGGCTGGTGGCAGTAGCAGTGTCGGGAGCAGCGGACGCAGCGCCCGGCGGCTTAAAGGGTGGCTGGCGACATATCGAGCAAAGTCGTCGTATGCGCGCGACTTTGTTCCCAATTTTATACGTACTTCTGCTGCAGCCTCGGCAGCGACATTGGGAGGTGCCGACTCGTCGTCTGCAGCAGCAATGGTGCCCGGCAGCAGTCTGGGCACTATTGCAGAAAGCTGTATCTCTGCAGAGGGCGATGTTGATTCGGCGAGTGTCGCACTAGCAAGGAGTACGAGCCAGGAGACTGCCACTGCGATTGCAAACGGCTCCTATGTGGGTGGCGCCCTTCAGCAATATGCCAGCAAAGGTAGCGACGCAGGCATTCTAGCAGAGAGCGTGGCACGCAACCTTCCATCGTTTACGAGCATCATCAACCCCCGCAACCCTCAATCTGGGCTTACGCAGATGCCTGGTGCCCTTACACCGTCGCTGAGTATCGCCGATCTCCAAACAGCCTCGCTCAACTCGACTACCGGCGGTGCTGGTGCCTCTATATCAGACTCTGTTTCCAGGAGTCAGCCGCAGACTACTATTACTAGCATCCGTGCTATTAAGGGCAGTGCTATTCCCTTGTGGATGCACACGGCTGGTGCGCTCGCCGATTCGCTCGCTATCACTGTGACCACTACATCTGCTGCCTGTGCGTTTCTTCGGTGGGTGTCTGGTATCGAGTCGCTGGTGCTGCTTGCCAGATCTGCCCTTTCGCTGTTAGACGACGCTGACCGCACATACGTCACAGAGATCGTCCTTGCACTCGGTCAATCCAGCAATCCAGCTGCCGCCGAAAACGCGCGTGCTGATAATTTGGGCGCAAGGATTGGCGGGCTGCTTAAGCTCGGACCATCAGCCGACAGCCACCCATCGACCAAGGAAGATCAGCAGATGCAGATACAGTCTGAGCAGCTATATCCTGAGGATCCGATGCTTGCAGAGATTAGCCCTGAGGCGGTTGCGCAGTGGCTTTCGCATATTCGTCAAACGGACAAATGGACTAATATGATCGAAACAATTGCCGACTGGTCAGCCTACAGCCCGCTTCTCGCATGTGTCGACGCCAGCTCTGCTGCCAATGATATTACCGGCAGCCCTAACTCCGAAGCGACGCACCTGGCGACAGCTGTCGTCAGCACGGCACTAACGTCCTTTTGGAGCGAGACTGCTACAGATCAGGCAAACGAAAATACGATGGATGTCGACTCCTACCAGTCTTCTAGCATAGCCCCCACAGGCCTGCCGTCAACAAACACCGGCCCTCTGACACTGGCAAAACTTGTTGCTCTTGAGAACCCAACACTATCGCCTACCGCCAAGTACCGTGGCTTTGTGGTCAAGAAGCGGCGTGGAGCAGGTAGCGCTGCACAGCCATCTTCGCTACATGCGTCGTTGCCATCAGGTAGCGCTTCAGAAACCATGACTGTACCTTCTGGAGTTGGCACAGTTGAGCCCCTCCTAGATGTCAATATTGTTGTCGGCACATACGGCCAGCAGGACGCACCGATTCCGACAGGATCTTCGATACTGCGCAGTCGCGACTCGAAATCGCTGTACATCAAGAGATGGAGATACACCCAGTGCCTCGGTAGCCGCGCCATCCGCGAAGCGCGCATTGCTGCTGGCGAGATAGAGGAGACTGAGGAAGGTGAGGAGCGCGAGGACGGCGAAGACGGCCCTTCTGGGAATGAGCAGGAAAACGAGGTGACGGAAGACTGGCCCGATCCCGATAGCTTTACCATGGAGGCTGAAGATGCCTTGCGTCGTGCTTGCATTGTCACTAGCCCATTGTCTCTTCGCTGGTGGGCACAGATGCACATGCGGCCAATCGGTGCCTCGAAGGATGTCCGCTGGTGCGCCTTTGTACCGCCATGCACTCAGCTGGGCGCAGACGACGCGGCTATCGGCGAATGGTGTCAAGCTGGCAGCCAAGTTGCAGAATGGTACCTGGAAGACGTTGACTCGGCATACCAGTCATCGCATCTGGGCACCCACCGTCCGTTGGGGCTGCAAAAGGTGCTTGACGGAACTTTTACAGAGCTCACTGACGCATCTGTGCCCACCACCGCACAGGCTCCGCCGCTGTCGTCCGCCTGGAGCACCCGGCTGCTGAGTAGTGCTGACCGCCTGGGGAGCTCGATGGCATATGCCTGGTATACTGCCAGCCAGCTTGAGCATCAGCAGCAACAGCAGCAGCGCCAGAAACAATCGTCGCCGCAGCTTATGCAGACCCAGCAATCGTCGCAACAGCAGCACCCACAGCCCCTGGTGTCCGCAACGACGCTGGTTCTCTATATGATGGTTCCGCACTCACGCACGCTGGCACTTTGGCTTGCAATGGCTGAGGCGTCTAGAGTGGCCGTGTGCGCATTCGAAACTACTCTTGCGAGTCTGATCGCACGTACAGCCAAAGGCGTTCCCTCGTCGATGACTAGCCTTAATGGCACAGTTCCATGGCCCTCGGTGCTGGTGCACCCGCTGCCCCTTGATCTACTTTCCGAAGAACACTGCGGGCGCCGCCTCACTCCCAGCGAAGTGCCGTCGCCGCAAGAAACTGCAATCATCGTATACAACCGCTGCCCAGAATTTCTCGCGTCGCCCCCGCCGCTCGTCACATCGAACTCGGCGAGCACTACTGCTGCCGGCGTTGCTGCTATACCACAAACAATCACCCGACAAGACAGCCAACGCGCCACGCCGAACCCGCGTGACGCTGACTTTATAGCTGCAGCGCTGGGAAAGCAGCAGCAGCAGCAGCAGCAG